>CM017763.1:31059112-31182092 GCA_008009225.1 Acer yangbiense | reverse complement strand
CACCCCCCCCTCCTCTATATATTTTTATACACACCTTGCTATTATTTTTTTCATATTTTTATTTAATTCATCATTTAATACATACAATACATTTATATCATGCATTAATTCTATTTGTATTTGTTCCTTTGCATTCATTTTATACGCACCACTCTTCGCTTATCTTAATCACACTTTATTATTGGTCTGATGAACACTCTACACCACATCCCTAACACTTATTTCCCCATACCCTCCACCGTTCATTACCACCCTTGTCAGACCACTATGCTTTATTGGTAAGTATATAGATTCGTATGTTTATTTAATTTATATCACATATTGTTATCCTTAGTTGTATTATGGTTTTAATTCTTGCGAAGGAATTGTACAACCCTTTTGTGCGTTAAATTTCTGATCAATCTTAGTTTAATTTAGATAAAAGCCACTCTAGTGTCACTTTTAGTTGGTATATTCTATTCTTACCGCCATCTTCATCTGTACGTTTAGCCATTAGCTAGTTACTTCTTCAACCATCCTCCCTTTACTTTTCTTGCATGTAATTAGTGTAATTAGTGTAAATAGCTTGTCTATAACATAAGGCTTAGAACCGACTTTACGTGTACCAACTTCCTCGTGGGAACGATACCCTTACTCGTAACCACTATACGTGGCCAACGATTCGTATACTTGCGAAGGGTAGAAACACTCGCATGCCATATCATTTACCGGTAGTTTATAGAACTATCGCGTACCACATTTGTGGCGATCAGTGGACGAAGGTTCTAGAGAACAAGATAAAAAAGGATTATGTAAATTATTTTCTTCCTTTTTATGAAGTATCTTATCTCTCGCCTTTTTCTTGTCAAACATGCTTTTAGCTCTACACATTTCAATGTAATGCAAGCAACTTGGTCTAATATGACCAACAATACCATAAAAATGACAAGTGGGAATAAAGTTAGGAATCATACCATTCCCTTTAGCATGGAGAGGAGCTTTCCCTTGTTGTTGTGGTTGTCTTGGTTGTTGGATAGGATCTCTCCTCCTTTGTTGATAACCAAGACGAGGTTGCTTGCTTGTCTGAGCTTGCATGATTGAACTCTTCCCATTCTGTTTTTGAGTTTGAGGGAAGATAGTGTGAGGAGCCCTTTGGGTGTGAGCTTGAGCTTGACCTTGACCTTTTGGTGCCTCAACCACTTGGGCACTTCTTGAACACTCTCCTAGGTCACTCTTGTTCCTAGGGTGTTGAGGAGGAGGGGACATACTGGAGTCCATGTCCATGTCCATGACCAAGGATGTCATGCTTGTGGAGGAGGCATCCTTGTCATCTGAAACTAATACTCGGTGTGAAATATATTATCTAGAGGGGGGGGGGGGGGGGGGGGGGGGGGGGGTGAATAGATTTTAAACAATTTTTCCCAATTTTCGCATACAAGTCAATATTACGAAAATGTCTCAAACTAGACAATATAAAATATCAAGTGTAAAAGTGCGGAAATATAAATGACACAAGATATTTACGTGGAAACCCTCACGGGAAAAACCACGGGCTAGTAAGTAAGCCACACTCGAACCTCGAATCCACTAAATGTGTAAACCAATTACAACCTAATCCCGGAAGTAATCACACACCTACCTAATCCCGGTATAAGCGAACCTAGTCCAATTGCTTGTGATTTATGCAACCTAATCCCGGAAGCTACACAAGACTTACTTCTCAATGAAGAGAGTTACAACCTATGTGAATATATGAAATACTCAAAAATGCAACAAGAGCAAGGCAACTCTATATGCTTACCTAGGATGATGATATGTCAAGAAAAACAATCCTAGATATCAAAAACTAAGTGACATGTCAAAAAGCTTAGCAACACAAGATTTATAAAAAACCTAGAAGCTATCACAATACAACTCTCAAACATTCAACATACTAATCTCTAACTTGCATTTAAAAGATAAATCCATGATATACAAGTAATAAAAGAGATAGCTTGGAAAGAAAGACACAAAATATGTAAGATACAAGTGAAAACCTTACCAAGCAAAGTATGTTGAAGAATCCATGAAATAAGCTATCTAGATGCTCAAGAAGGATGCTAGATGAAGATTGATGCTCATGGAATGATGTTTGAGTGAATAAAAATGAGTTCTTGGTGGAATTTCTCTTGAAGAAAAATATGCTTAGTAAAAATGGCTTTTGAACTCATAAAAAACGACCTAAGGAAGAAAGCCACATATATATAGGAGATCAGCACAAGGTGGCGTCGTTTTGAAAAAAACGCTTCAGATTCCCGTCAGCTGCGCTGGTTCAGCGCTGGACGACCAGCGCAACTCACCAGCGCACGCCCTTTAACTGGCAAGGGCGCTCGACGAGTGGTGCGCCTCAAGGGCGCAAGACCAGCGGCAACATTCTGGACGAGATGCGCTGGTGGTGCTTGCGCTGGTGACGACCAGCGCACCAACAGCGACAACCTACTGGAGGAGTTGCGCTGGAGGAGTGCGCCGGTGCAGACCAGCGCACGACCAGCGGTAGTCCACTGGACTAGTTGCGCTGGTCAGCTTGCGCTGGTGACGACCAGCGCATGACCAGCGCACACACTCCCTTAAGCACACAAACAAAAGTGCAAGGGTCAAAAGAAATGCATCCTAAGCCTAACTAGATATGCCATTATAATCACAAGATGTAAGAAGAGAGATTTAAATACCCAATGATGCACAAAAACTGCAAACACAACATACAAGTAAGAGTTATGCAAGTGTTGTGTGTGTGTGCAACTACATCTCTTCAAAGTAGAGCAAGCACAAGAAATATACCTTTGGTGCTTCTTCTCTTGAGGTCTTGAGAGCCTAATCTACCCTTACAAAAACCCCAATTGTGGTTTGTCTACGAAATAAGCCAATCAAGGAATGGGAATCCTTACAATCTCCCCCTTTGGCTATTTCGTGACAAAACCACCACTCACATTAATCCTCACAACAAAACTAGAAACCAAGGGGATTTTCTACATTACAAAGAGATAATAAAAAATCTTCAAGTCTTCAATCTCTTGTAGAATAATCAATCCTTCAAAACAGAGTTTCTATACTTTCCGAAACAAGCATGTGAGATTAATCATGTGAGATAAAACAAGCATTTGCATTAAAAATTAAGTACAACATCATGCTATGAATGTGAATGCAATGCTCCCCCTCAATGGGTTACTCCCCCTCAATATGTTTTCTCCCCAACATGCACAATTGCCACTACAATTTGCAACTCCCCTTACCATATCTACTCCCCCTTTTTGTCATGATATAGGCAAAGGAGTAGTCCCCAACCGGGTCACTCTAAGCAAAGAGAGATAGTAGCATACACGATATTTGCATAATCAATATAAGTCACTTTATGCATCTCAATTAAATGGAGAGAAACAAGGAGATTTATTTAGAGAAAATGTGTGAATCAAACATGCTTTGCATACAAGACATGTAGCATTCAAGCCCAAGAAACAATGGTATTTGGCAAAGCAAATGACAAAGGTTTCAAATAAGAATTCAAACCAATTTCACCAATGTCATGAGAAAAGCAAGGATATAGAGATTTCATTGATTTCAATTTAAGAGCAACTATATCCAACTTTATAGGCGAAACATGGCATGAGCGACTTTGCACCCTATTTGATTTTTCCGGATAAGATATCCGTATGATAGTAGCCATATTCAACAAATAAAGAAAGAGAGACATTATGATTTTCATTTGAGTCTCGTAAGCTTTTTCACACAAGTTTTGCATTTTTAAAAAATATGCAATCATCAATTCATGCTTTTCATGTGAGCATGTTATATGAATTTCATGCTTTTTCATGTGACATTAGCATGTTATTAAAGAATCATCATGTCATGGAGATAACTATAGGTCATTCACATCATACTTCCTAAGTAGATCTCCTAGTCCAAAAATGCATGTTTGAACATAAATATGACATGGATTGTTAACAAGCAAGGTTCACACTTATGAATTGAAAACATATAAACATATGTACAACCAAGCTTACTCAAGCAATTAAGAAAGAGGCATAAGATTTTTCAAAATTTTGCAAACAACAAATATGCAAAATAGCTCTCTTTGCTTGAGTTCCCCATATGGGGTCAAGTACAAAACACATCACTCCACAAGACATATCCCAATAGATCTACTAAGTGTTTTAAATCGAGTAGCATCTAAGGGTTTAGTGAATAAGTCCGCAAGTTGATCATTAGTACCTACATGTTCAAGTGCTATGCATTTATTTTCAACAAGCTCTCTAATGAAATGATGGCGGATGTCAATATGCTTAGTCCTAGAGTGTTGTACCGGATTCTTGGAAATATTAATAGCACTCATGTTATCACAAAAGAGGGTTAGAGTACCTTGGTTGAATCCGTAGTCGACTAGCATTTGCTTCATCCAAAGGAGTTGTGTGCATCCACTCCCCGCAGCTATGTACTCGGCCTCGGCCGTGGACAAGGAAATTGAGTTTTGCTTCTTGCAAAACCAAGACACCAAGTTGTTGCCTAGGAAGAAGCAACCGCCCGATGTGCTTTTCCTATCATCACAATTTCCTGCCCAATCCGCATCACTAAAGCCTACAAGACTAGCATTAGTGTCAAAAGAGTACCAAATCCCATAGTTGGAAGTCCCATTCACATAGCGAATGATTCTCTTAACGGAAGAGAGATGGGACTCCTTGGGATACGCTTGGTACCTAGCACACACACCCACACTAAAAGATATATCGGGCCTACTTGCGGTCAAGTAAAGCAAGCTACCTATCATGCCACGATATAGAGTTTGATCCACACTTTTTCCACTAGCATCCTTGCTTAGCTTCAAAGTGGTACTCATGGGTGTATCACAATGTTTGGAATTTTCTAGACCAAACTTCTTCACTAGGTTCTTGGCATATTTGGCTTGGGTTATGAAAATCCCATCATTCATTTGCCTAATTTGCAAACCTAGGAAGTAACTAAGCTCACCAACAAGACTCATCTCAAATTCAAGAGACATTGCATCAACAAATTGTTGGACCTTGATGTTGTTGGTGGAGCCAAACACTATATCATCAACATAGATTTGAGCTATAAAGAGCTCATCATGTTCTTTCTTGATGAATAGAGTCTTGTCAACACTACCCCTTGTGTAGTTATTGTCAACAAGAAATTGAGTGAGGCGCTCATACCAAGCCCTCGGTGCTTGTTTCAACCCATATAGCGCCTTTTTGAGGCGATAGACATGGTTGGGGTGGTGAGCATCCACAAACCCCTTGGGTTGTTCAACAAACACTTCCTCATGCAAGAAGCCATTGAGGAAGGCACTCTTGACGTCCATTTGGTGCAATTTGAACTTGTGCACACAAGAGATGGACAAGAGAAGCCTAATAGACTCTAAACGGGCAACGGGAGCAAATGTCTCCTCAAAGTCAATACCCTCAATTTGAGAGTACCCTTGTGCTACAAGTCTAGCCTTGTTCCGCACAATGTTGCCATCCTCATCAGATTTGTTCCTATATATCCACTTAGTGCCTATAACATGTGTGTTTTTAGGCCTAGGAACTAGAGTCCAAACCTCATTTCTTTCGAATTGGTTTAGCTCTTCTTGCATGGCAAGAACCCAAAATTCATCATTCAAGGCTTCATCAACCTTTTTGGGTTCAATTTGAGAGGTACAGCAAGTGAAGCTAATAAGATTAGCAATTTGACGCCTAGTTCTAACACCCTCATTAACTTCTCCAATGATGTCATATTTATCATGGAGTTTCCTAACCCATGGAGCGGGTTCATTAGAGTTCAAGAGAGGAACTCTATCAAGAGGTTGTGTGTCCTTTTCATCAAGGTCGGACTTCCCAACACTAGGAGTCTCCACAACTTTCTCCAAGGGAGAGTCATCATCTACACTAACCTCCTCCTCATGGTCATTAGACTTGAGCCTTGTATCATCAATGATAACATTAGATGATTCCATGACAGTTCGAGTCTTCAAGTTGAAAACTCTATAGGCTCTACTATTCAAGGCATAGCCAATAAAAATACCCACATCACTCTTAGCATCAAATTTGCCAAGTTGATCACGGTCATTTAAAATGTAGCATTTGCTTCCAAATGTGTGGAAGTAGCTAACATTTGGCCTTTTACCTTTCCATAACTCATAGGAGGTTTGCCTAGTACCGGGCCTTAGGAACACTCTATTTCCTATGTAGCAGGCCGTATTAACGGCTTCGGCCCATAGGTTCCTAGGGACATTGTTGCTAAGCAACATCACACGGGCCATTTCTTGTAAGACCCTATTCTTCCTCTCAACAACTCCATTTTGTTGAGGTGTCCTAGGAGCCGAAAACTCATGGGAGATGCCTACACTATTACAATAGGTCTCAACAGAAGCATTCTCAAATTCCCTCCCATGGTCACTCCTAATCCGTTTTATGCTTTTAATGTTTGAGTTCATCTCATTTTGAATTTTATTACAAAGCATTTTAAACTTGTCAAAAGTCTCGGATTTTTCTCTAAGAAAATAAGTCCATGTAAATCTAGAGAAATCATCAACACAAACAAAAATGTATCTCTTTCCACCTAAACTCTCGGTTTGCATAGGACCCATAAGATCCATGTGGAGAAGCTCTAGGGGCTTCTTGGTGGAGAGATACTTGCCCTTTTTGTGCATGGTTTTGGTTTGTTTTCCTCGTTGGCAAGGTCCACAAACACCATTTGCTTTCTTCCCAAGCTTGGGAAGGCCACGAACACAATCGAACTTACCTAGGATTCGTAGATCCCGAAAGTTCATGTGGCCAAGTCTTTCATGCCACAACTTAATTTGCTCATCCAAGGACACATTGTTTGAGACTATACTAGCTTCAAGACAATAGCAATTGTCGCTAGATCTCATACCTTTCAACAAGGTTTGTCCATTGGGCAATAGGATAGAGCAATCATTTTTAGAAAATAAGACGGAAAGTCCTTCATCACTTAGATGTGAAATGCTTATCAAATTGGCTTTTAGGCCATCAACAAATAGAGCATTGGACAAGGAAGGTAATCCGGGAATGGAAATGGTTCCTTTCCCTCTTACTCTTTTCTTGGATCCATCACCAAAGGTGACACTTCCACCTTCCTCCATGACAAGAGTCTCGAAGAAACTCTTGTTTCCCGTCATGTGCCTAGAGCACCCACTATCTAAATACCAAAAATTAGAAGAATTAGCCTTCAAGGCTATTTGAGCAACATGGCAAACATTTTCATTCTTTCTAATCCACCTAGAAACAATCTTAGCTTTCTTAGTGGTCTTTGGTACATGGGCTCTAGATGTTCTAGGATCATGCATAACACTATCATCATTCCTAGGAACATGCATCATGGCTCTTTTCTTTTTCTTCTCAATCATGCTTCTAGTTTTGCACATTTTAATATATCGAAAGCAATGTGGTCTAATATGACCTTCAAATCCACAAAAGTGACATATAGGAGTAAAATAAGGAATCATACCTTGTCCTTGTCTTTGTGGATGAGTGGGTTCAATCCATCTTCGTTGTTGAATCGGCCTAGATTGCTTCCTAGCTTGAGGTTGCATGATTGGTCTCTTTCCTTTGTGAGCCACTTGTGGAGGGATGTTGGCTTGAGGGACCCTAGGGGGTTGAGCTTGAGGTTGCCTTCTTGGCCCCATCTTCACTTGTGCATTTGAACATTGTCCTACTTCTAACTTCTTCCTAGGAATTTGCACAAATGAAGTTTCTTCGTTCCTCAAACTCTTGACAAACACAGTCTTGTTAGAGGTTGAGATCTTCGTGCCATCTTCATACCCAAGACCCCTCTTGTCACATGGACTCTTTCCAACACCAAGCATATGGTCAAGCTTCTTGGTGCTAGAATCCATCATAGTCATAGACTTTCTTGCTTCTTCAAGCTTCCTCTTTAGACTTTCTTCATTCCTCATAGATAAGACTAACTCCTCTTTAAGCTTATCTTCATTCTCTGTTGATCTCACTACTTCTTCACTTAATTGGTCTATTTGAGTTGAGAGCTCTAGATTTTCTTCTTTTAATCTCCTAATCTCTCTCTTGTTCTTTAGCCTTGAACTCTCAAATTTCTCCATGTAGTCTTTGAGATCCATCCTATCCACATTTCCATTTGTGGAGTGTGATGAAGAGCAATCATCACTTGAGTCAATTTCCACTTGACTCTCATTCTCATCTTCACTAGCACTTTTACTCTTATGAGAAGAGGTAAAGGCTATGAAGTTAGCCATGAGTTCTTCATCATCCGAAGACTCATCTCCTACATTGGAGTCATCACTCCCACTTCATGTGGCGGCCATCACTTTCCCTTTCTTCTTGTTAACATGATTGGCACAATCGGGGGCAAAGTGTCCTATGCCACCACACTCAAAGCATCGGACCCCTTTCTTCTCGGTCTTCTCTTGCCTAGGCTCAAACTTCTTGAATGGAGTCTTTTTCTTGAAGTCTTGACCCTTGGATCCGAAACCCTTCTTCTCGGACTTGTAAATTTCTTGAACCTTCTCATCAAAAGAGCCATTTCTTCGTCCGAGTCATCATCATCCTCCTTCTCAACTTTGGAGGCCTTCAAAGCAATTCCCTTTTGCTTTTTAGAAGGTGTGGAGGTAGGACCTTTCCTAGACTCATAAGCTAGAAGTCTCCCAATCACCTCACTTGGCTTCATATCCTTGTAATCACTATTTTCTTCTAAAGCCGTCACCTTGGATTCAAACCTCTCGGGTAGAGATCTCATAATCTTTTGCTTAATTCTCCTATCCGAGTATGGATCACCAAGTTGATGACTTTGATTGACTATGTCCATCAACTTGATCTCAAAATCATTGAAGCACTCATGCTCCTCCATCTTAAGCATCTCGAATTGAGTTTGGAGGACTTGAAGCTTGGAATCCTTCACAACTTCGGTTCCCTCATGTGCAATCTCTAGGATGTCCCATGCCTCCTTGGCTATCCTAGTATTTTGAATCAATTTGTATTGATTCTCGTCCATGGCACATAAAATGGCATGCATCGCCTTCCTATTCCATTTTGAGGCCTCAAACTCTTGCGCGTTCCATTGCGCCTTAGGCTTGAGAACATCCTCTCCTCCACCCGCCGGAGTCATCATAGGAAGATGTGTAGCCATCTTCAACCGCCATCCAAGCTCGGTCATGGATTTGACATATGTAGGACTCCATCTTGCCTTTCCATGAGGCATAATTCAATCCGGTAAGAAGCGGAGGCCTTGTGCTAGAAGCACCTTCGTTGCCACCACCATTTCCACCGTTTCCACTCATAGTGTTTATGAATGAATGAAATGAATGCAAATGTATGAATGAACACAAATCACACAAAATGCAAAACACACCAAAGAGAGCAAAGGATCACCTAAGTATGTCTAGGAACCCGCTCTGATACCAATTGAAACTAATACTCGGTGTGAAATATATTATCTAGAGGGGGGGGGGGGGGGGGTGAATAGATTTTAAACAATTTTTCCCAATTTTCGCATACAAGTCAATATTACGAAAATGTCTCAAACTAGACAATATAAAATATCAAGTGTAAAAGTGCGGAAATATAAATGACACAAGATATTTACGTGGAAACCCTCACGGGAAAAACCACGGGCTAGTAAGTAAGCCACACTCGAACCTCGAATCCACTAAATGTGTAAACCAATTACAACCTAATCCCGGAAGTAATCACACACCTACCTAATCCCGGTATAAGCGAACCTAGTCCAATTGCTTGTGATTTATGCAACCTAATCCCGGAAGCTACACAAGACTTACTTCTCAATGAAGAGAGTTACAACCTATGTGAATATATGAAATACTCAAAAATGCAACAAGAGCAAGGCAACTCTATATGCTTACCTAGGATGATGATATGTCAAGAAAAACAATCCTAGATATCAAAAACTAAGTGACATGTCAAAAAGCTTAGCAACACAAGATTTATAAAAAAACCTAGAAGCTATCACAATACAACTCTCAAACATTCAACATACTAATCTCTAACTTGCATTTAAAAGATAAATCCATGATATACAAGTAATAAAAGAGATAGCTTGGAAAGAAAGACACAAAATATGTAAGATACAAGTGAAAACCTTACCAAGCAAAGTATGTTGAAGAATCCATGAAATAAGCTATCTAGATGCTCAAGAAGGATGCTAGATGAAGATTGATGCTCATGGAATGATGTTTGAGTGAATAAAAATGAGTTCTTGGTGGAATTTCTCTTGAAGAAAAATATGCTTAGTAAAAATGGCTTTTGAACTCATGAAAAAACGACCTAAGGAAGAAAGCCACATATATATAGGAGATCAGCACAAGGTGGCGTCGTTTTGAAAAAAACGCTTCAGATTCCCGTCAGCTGCGCTGGTTCAGCGCTGGACGACCAGCGCAACTCACCAGCGCACGCCCTTTAACTGGCAAGGGCGCTCGACGAGTGGTGCGCCTCAAGGGCGCAAGACCAGCGGCAACATTCTGGACGAGATGCGCTGGTGGTGCTTGCGCTGGTGACGACCAGCGCACCAACAGCGACAACCTACTGGAGGAGTTACGCTGGAGGAGTGCGCCGGTGCAGACCAGCGCACGACCAGCGGTAGTCCACTGGACTAGTTGCGCTGGTCAGCTTGTGCTGGTGACGACCAGCGCATGACCAGCGCACACACTCCCTTAAGCACACAAACAAAAGTGCAAGGGTCAAAAGAAATGCATCCTAAGCCTAACTAGATATGCCATTATAATCACAAGATGTAAGAAGAGAGATTTAAATACCCAATGATGCACAAAAACTGCAAACACAACATACAAGTAAGAGTTATGCAAGTGTTGTGTGTGTGTGCAACTACATCTCTTCAAAGTAGAGCAAGCACAAGAAATATACCTTTGGTGCTTCTTCTCTTGAGGTCTTGAGAGCCTAATCTACCCTTACAAAAACCCCAATTGTGGTTTGTCTACGAAATAAGCCAATCAAGGAATGGGAATCCTTACATCATCAATGTAGCCAAGACCTCTCTTGTCACTTGGCTTTCTTCCAACTCCCAACATGTGGTCAAGCATCTTGGTGCTTGAAGTCATCTTAGCCATTAAGACCTTAACTTCTTCAAGCTCTCTTTTCAGCTCTTCTTCTCTCCTCTTAGATAAAGCTAAGTCTTCTTTTAGCTTATCTTCATCCGCCATGGATCTCACCACTTCTTCACACAAGTGGTCTACTAGTGTTGAAAGCTCTAGATTCTCTTCTTTTAATCTTCTAATTTCTTCTTTGCTCCTCATCATCGAGCTCTCAACTTTGACTTTGTAGTCATTAAGATCCATACACTCCACACTTCCATTTGTGGAGTTAGATGACAAATATTCAACACTTGTGTCATCTCCTCTAATCTCCATTTCACCAATGGAGTCATCTCCTTCATCAAGATCATCAAATTTTTCTCTTGATGAGGAAAGAGCCAAATCCCTATGAGTAGCTACACCAACTACTTCTATACCTAGTTCTTCTTGGGGATCACAAGGATAAGCAACTTTGCCATCTTCTTCAACTTCTACACTCTTGGCTCCAAATTCCGTGTAGATGATGGCAAGTTCTTCATTACTTGAAGGATTTTCGTCATCTTCATATTTATCCCATAAGGTGGCCAACGCCTTCCCTTTTCTTCTATCCTTCAAGTTTCCACACTCCGGGGAGAAATGCCCAAATCCTCCACATTCGTAGCACTGAATCCCCTCTCTTGAAGACACTCCTTGGTTTGGCTTGTCATTGAGTCCCATGTCTTCAATTGAGATTCCCTTCTTCTTGTCATGCTTCGAAGTTTCTAAAGCAATTGTCTTCTTCTTCTTCTTAGGAGGTGAGGTGGTCAACTTCTTCTTAGGAGGTGAGGTGGTTAATTTCACAAATCTCCTAAATCTCTCTAGCAAGAGAGGCATCTCCTCAACGGAGTCAATTTCTTCTCTCACGAAATCACTCATAGTGTTTGCGTTGAATGAATGCACATAAGAAGAATGCAAAATGTATGAAGAAATCAAACAAACATACAAAATGCAAAACACACCAATAATGAGCAAAGGATCACCTAAGTATATCTAGGAACCCACTTTAATACCAATTGAAAGTCCTAGAGGCGTGTTCAAAATTATGTAATCTAGAGGGGGGGTGAATAGATTTTAACGATTATTACCCAATTTTCGCATGCAAGTCAATATTACGAATATGCCCCTACTAGTCAAAAATACAAGCAACTGTAATAAGATGCGGAAATTAAATAACACTTGATATATACATGGAAACCCAACCACTGGGAAAAACCACGGGCTGTTTAGTGCGCCACACTCGGAACTCGAAATCACTAATTGAAATGAAGTTTACAACCTATGTAGACCTCGTCTAACACTCCGGTCTGTAACCCCTCACTTCTACCCAGCGGGCCTTTATTAGCAACCCTATTCCAATTGCTCGATCCTCGCAGTCACTACTTGTAATGATGTTTACAGCCTAATCCCGGTCTGTAACCCACCACTACTACCCGCAGGCCTGTAATAGCAACCCTAGACCAAGACTTCAGTCTCTCAAAAGAGATTGCACAACCCTATGTGAATATGTATGAATATTCAATTAACAAACAAGGCTAGGGAACCTTAGATGCTTATCTAGGATGATGATATATTCAATTTAAATCAACCCTAGATATCAATTGCTAAATGATATGTCAAATAGCTTAGCTAATCAAGATTAATTAAAAACCTAATTAGCTATCACAAACAACACTCAATCAATTCATCACAAATAATCTCTTTTCTTGTATTTAGCATATGATCTAAAACATACAAGTAAATTAAAAAAGATGGCTTGGTATTTAAAATACTACAATAAGATGAAATTAATCAAAATCTTACCAAGCAAGTTATGATGATGCAAACCCATACATGGATGCACTCTATATAGACATAGGAGATGCAATATGAAAATTGATGCAAAAGGGGTTTGATTTGAGTGGTTAAAGGTGAGTTCTTGATTTGATTTTCTCTCAAAATCTATCTTTGAAGTTTATGGTTCTTAAGAGTCAAAGAACTTAATTAGATAATGAGAAAGTGTGATATTTATAGACATCAAGAACAGGGCAAGTGAAAAGACAATTTTGCCTCTGAAATCGCACGATCGGCGGTTTCATTCGGCGGCCAGGCTGCCGAATTGAACGGCCGAATGGCTCCCGAGCGGAACAGGGGAACTTCGGCGACTTCGTTCGGCGGTTTCTAAACCGCCGATCATAACTGCCGTTTTGGACCCGAGAGATATATTTCAATCAGGTCTCATTCGGCGGTTTCGAACGGCGGCCAGGCCGCCGAACGTAACCGCCGTTTCACCATAAATGGTGAAACCAAAGAGAAGCCAAAGGCATCTCCACCGGCGATCATCGTGCAAAACATAGCACATCAACGTGCACGCGCGGACGTTTCCGAACAACCTTCGGGAAACGAATTACTCCACACTAAAAGCTAACATACATGAAGTGCAAGTGTGGGTATTGAATGCATCCTAATGCCTATCATGTCATGGCATTTCATATAACAAGATGCAATCAATTTAATGCAAGAAGAGACATTGAATAAACAATAAAGCACAATGCACACAAAATATAAACACAACATTCAAGAATAAGAGTTATGCATGTTGTGTGTGTGTGCAACTATATCTCTTCAAGGCAAAGTAAGCACTACAAATATACCTTTGGTGCTTGTCCTCTTGAGGTCTTGGAAAGGGTCTTTGATCTTCAACAAATCACCTAGACTACCCTTACAACCAAACCCCAACATGTGGTTTGCCCACGAAATAAGCCAATCAATTAAAGGGAATCCTTACAGAGAATATGCTTGATAGTAAAAATACTAAAATAAGATGAAATTAATCAAAATCTTACCAAGTATGTTGTGATGATGCAAACCCAATCATAGATGAATGCAAGATGAACTTTGATGCAAAAAGGATTTGATTTGAGTGTTTAAAGGTGAGTTCTTGATTTGATTTTTTCTCAAAAATCTCTCTTTGAAGTTTAGGGTTCTAATAACTCAAGAACCTTGATCAGAGAATGAGAAAGTAAGATATTTGAAAGTTCTTAAAATACTCGAGGCGTGTTCAATATAAAGCTAGAGGGGGGGGGTGAATAGATTTTAGCTATTATTACCCAATTTTCGCATGCAAGTCAATTTTACGAAAATGCCCCTACTAGTCAAAAATACATACAAGTGTAATATAGTGCGGAATTTAAATAACACTTGATGTATACGTGGAAACCCAACCACTGGGAAAAACCACGGGCTGTATAGGGCGCCACACTCGGAACTCGAAATCACTAATTGAAATGAAGTTTACAACCTATGTAGACCTCGTCTAACATTCCGGTCTGTAACCCCTCACTTCTACCCAGCGGGCCTTTATTAGCAACCCTATTCCAATTTGCTTGAGGCCTAAGCACTCTTAGCCTCAAGACTTACTTCTCTAAGAAGAGAAACAACCTATGTGAATATATATATGAATATTCAAATAACAAACAAGGCTAGGTAACCTTAGATGCTTATCTAGGATGATGATATAATCAATTTAATCAACCCTAGATATCAATTGCTAAATGACATGTCAAATAGCTTAGCTAATCAAGATTAATTAAAAACCTAATTAGCTATCACAAACAACACTCAATTAATTTTCATCACAAATAATCTCTAACTTGTATCTAGCATATAATCAAAAGCATACAAGTAATTAAAGAGATGTATTAATATGAAAAACACTAAAGTAATATGAAATTAGTGAAGAACATACCAAATAAGATGTGATGATTCAAAACCATGCATGGATCAATTCTATGAAGGCATAGAAGATCAAATATGAAATTTGATGCAAAAGGGAATTGATTTGAGTGTTTAAAGATAGGTTCTTGATTTGATTTTTTCTCAAAAATCTCTCTTGAAAGATTAGGGTTCTAATTGCTCAAGAAACTTATTCAGAGATTGAGAAAACAAGATATTTATAGACATCAAGAATTGGGCATGTGAAAAGACACTTTTGCCCCTGAAACGCACCGTTCGGCGGTTTCAATCGGCGGCCAGGCCGCCGATGACGACCGCCGAATTGAGCTCGTGAAGAACAGAGCATTAACGGCGGTTTCATTCGGCGGTTTTGCGACCGCCGATCCGACCGCCGATCCAACCCGAGAGATTAAAATCGATCAGGTATGAACGGCGGTTTCGAACGGCGGTCGTGACCGCCGATCTTGACCGCATAATTGCTTCAGACCAATCTGGACTGAAACGGCGGTTTCATTCGGCGGCCAGGCCGCCGATAATAACCGCCGATCACCAACAATGGTGAAAACCAAGGAGAAGCCAAGGGCATTCTCCATAGGCGGTCTTCGCGCGAAACCAAGCACTCATTAGTGCAAGCGCGGACGTTTCCGAACAATGTCGGGAAACGAATTATAAGGCACATATACACACAACAAGATATATCAACCAAAGTGCTAGTGTGTAAAGTGACATGTGAAGAGATGCACATAAAAATAAGCAAGTATGCAATCATAGGAAGAATGCTAAGTGAGTGTGTGCTACTAAATCTCTTCAAAGAAAAACAAGCACAAGAGATTATACCTTTGGTGTGCTTGTATCTTGAGGTCATGGAAGGGCCTTTGATCTTCAACACTAAACACTTAGACTACCCTTACATTCAAAACTCCAACATGTGGTTTGACCACGAAATAAGCCAATCAATAAAACGGGAATCCTTACAATCTCCCCCTTTGGCTATTTCGTGACAAAACCACCACTCACATTGATTCCTCACAACAAAAATAAACCTATGGGTCAATGAAGATTTTCTACAATACAAAGAGATATATAAAAATAAAACTTGAAGTCTTCAATCTCTTGTAGAACAATCATTCCCTGAAACAAGGTTTCTATACTTTCCAATTCAAGTAAAAGTGAGATGAATCAAGTGAGGACATAAACAAGCATTTGCATTTCTAAGAAATTAAACACAACATCATGCAATGTATGATGAATGCAATGCTCCCCCTCAAAGGGTTACTCCCCCTCAATGTATATTCTCCCCAATGTGCACCAATTGCTACAACAATTTGCACCTCCCCTTACCACATTCTACTCCCCCTTTTTGTCATGATGTAGACAAAGGAGTAGTCCCCAACCGGGTCACTTAAGGCAAAGAGAGATAGTAGCATTCTAGTATATGCATAATCAATATTAGTCACTTTATGCAATCTCAATTAATCGAAGAGAAACGAGGAGTTTTATTAGAATAAAAATGTGTGAATCAAAAATGCTTTGCATACAAGACATATTGCATTCAAGTCCAAAATACCATGGTATTTGGCAAAGCAAATGACAAAGGTTTCTAATAGGAATTCAAACCAATTTACCATTGTCATGAGAGAAGCAAGGATATAGAAATTTCATTGATTTCAATTTAAGAACAACTATATCCAACTTTATAAGCTAAACATGTCATGAGCAACTTTGCACCCTATTTGATTTTTCCGGGAATGAAACCCGTATGATAGTAGACATGTTCAACCAATAAAGAAAGAGAGACATTTGGATTGTAAAATCCTTGAATGGATACAAGATCCTTTTTCATTTGAGTCTCATTAGCTTTTTCACACAAGTTTTTGCATTTAAGAACGCAATTATCAATTCATGCTTTTTCATTTGAGCATGTACATGAATTTCATGCTTTACATAAGACATTAGCATGTTATTTAAGAATCATCATGTCATGGAGATAATCATAGGTCATTCAAATCATACTTCCTACATACATCTCCTAGTCCAAAATGCATGTTTGAACATAAATATGACATGGATTGTAAACAAGCAAGGTTCACACTTATTGAATTGAAAACATATATACATATGTGCAACCAAGCTTACTCAAGCAATCAACCAAGAAGCATAAGGATTTTTCAAATTTTTTGCAAGTGACAAGAATGCAAAAATAGCTCTCTTTGCTTGAGTTCCCCATATGGGGTTAGTATCATCCTTCATTAATGAAGGGCATGAGGTCCTATGGACCTACCAAGTCCATTGGACTTAGTTGAACCTATTTGAGACTTGTTAGTCTCGTAGCAAGCGGGTTCATTTTTCCTTATCCACATAGATATAACATTTTTCTTCCTAGTGGACAAAGGTTGCATGTCATTCACTAACCTAGGATTATTGACAAAAGATTTCCTAGGCTCATGCAAATGGGCTCTTCTTAGCCTCTTTTTCTTTATCATGCTATCAATCCTACAATGGTTAATGTACTTAAAGCACTTAGGCCTAATATGCCCATAAACACCACAATAATGACAAGTTGGTACAAAGTAAGAATTCATACCATGTTCTTGTGAAGTCATTGGAGACTCATCATGCATTTGATGTCTCTTTGGTGTTGAGTCGGTTCATGTCTTCTATTTGGTTGAACCGGAATGGGTTGCCTCCTTGGATTAGGTAGCATGTTTTGCCTCTTTTCATAGTGAGTCATTTGTTGAGGAGAGATGACTCGAGAGGCTCTAATCCGTTGAGCTTGGGGTTGTCTCGTTTTCACCACCTTCACTTGTGCATTTTCGAACATTGTCCTAGTTCTAACTTCTTCCTAGGAGTTTGCACCGGTGACGCTTCTATCTTACCCAAACTCTTCACAAAGATGGTCTTCTTAGGAATAGAGCAATCCTTGCTCACTTCGAATCCAAGACCTCTTTTGTCACAAGGGCTTTTTCCTACACCAAGTATGTTGTCAAGTTTCTTGGTGCTTGTGGTCATTCTAGTCAATGACTCTTTGGCTTCAACAAGCTCTCTCTTCAAACCCTCTTCATTCCTCATAGACAAAGCTAGCTCATCTTTTAGCTTGTCTTCTTCCACCATGGATCTTATCACTTCATCATTCAAGTGATCAACTTGTGTTGAAAGCCTAAGTAGTTCTTCCTTTAACCTTTGAATCTCTTTTTCATTCTTTAACTTAGAGCTTTCAAAACTTTCAAAGTTGTCCTTAAGATCCATTTTCTCCACTTGCTTCTTTAGGAGGTCATTGTATGTTGTAAGCTCTAGATTTTCTTCCTCTAAAATCCTTAGAAATCTATCTTTCTTCTTCATGGAGCTTTCAACATTGACTATAAAGTTATGCATATCCATATTCTCTACATTTCCATTTGTAGAGTTAGATAAGGAGTCATCTCCACTAGTGTCATCTTCTAGGCTCTCCTCCTCTCTTATGGATCCAATTTCCTCATCAAGACCTTCACCTTGATCTCTTGAGTCAATAAGTGCCATATCCCAATGCGAAGCAACAACTATCTCCTCTAGAGCTACTTCTTCGACTTTCTCTTCTATGGGATCACTAGCAACGGAATTCTTACCAACAACTTCATTTTCTTCACAATTGGCACCCAATGCCTTGAAGTTATTGATAAGCTCATCATCACTTGATGACTTATCTCCTTCTTCGGAGTCATCACTTTCACTCCAAATGGCGGCCATCATTTTTTCTCTCTTGTTCTTCAAATTCCCACAATCTAGTGAGATATGACCTATGCCACCACACTCATAGCATTGGATCCCTTTCCTTTCACTATTATCTTGCCTATGCTCAACCTTCTTGAAAGGAACCCTTTTCTTCAATTCTTGCCCTTTGGATGCATGACCCTTCTTCTTGAATTTTACAAACTTCTTGAATTTTCTCATTAAAAGTGCCATGTCTTCATCCGAGTCATCCTTGTCCTCCTTCTCAACCTTGGAAGCTCTCAAAGTAATCCCTTTTTGCTTCTTTGAAGGAGTGGAGCTAGGACCCTTCCTAGACTCGTAGGCGAGAAGTCTACCTATTACCTCGCTCGGCTTCATGTCCTTAAAATCACTATTTTCTTCTAAAGCCGTCACCTTAGACTCAAACCTCTCGGGAAGCGATCTCATTATCTTTTGCTTGATCCTTCTATCCGAGTAAGGGTCACCAAGTTGATGACTTTGGTTGACAATGTCCATCAACCTAATCTCGAAGTCGTTGAAGCACTCATTCTCCTCCATCCTAAGTGTCTCAAATTGAGTTTGGAGGACTTGAAGTTTGGAGTCCTTCACTACTTCGGTTCCCTCGTGTGCAACCTCTAAGATGTCCCATGCCTCCTTGGCTATCTTAGTGTTCTGAATCAGTTTGTACTGATTTTCATCCACTGCACATATGAGGGCGTGCCACGCCTTTTGATTCCACTTGGACAACTCAAACTCAGGTTGTGTCCACTGTGCCTTAGGCTTGAGCACTTCTTCTCCTCCATCCGTGGGAGTCATCATAGGAGGCGAATATCCATCTTCAATGGCCATCCATGCCCTATCATGGATTTGACACACATATGCCTCCATCTTCCCTTTCCATTGGGAGTAATTTATGCCGGTGAGGAGGGGTGGCCGTGTGCTTGAAGCACCCTCATGGTTGCCACCGAATCCACTCATTGTATCAAATGAATGAATGAAATGTATGCAAAATGTATGAATGAGCAAAAATCACACAAATGCACAACACACCTAAAATGAGCTAGGATCACCTAAGTATATCTAGGAACCCGCTCTGATACCAATTGAAAGTTCTTAAAATACTCGAGGCGTGTTTATCAATATAAAGCTAGAGGGGGGGGTGAATAGATTTTAGCTATTATTACCCAATTTTCGCATGCAAGTCAATTTTACGAAAATGCCCCTACTAGTCAAAAATACATACAAGTGTAATATAGTGCGGAATTTAAATAACACTTGATGTATACGTGGAAACCCAACCACTGGGAAAAACCACGGGCTGTATAGTGCGCCACACTCGGAACTCGAAATCACTAATTGAAATGAAGTTTACAACCTATGTAGACCTCGTCTAACATTCCGGTCTGTAACCCCTCACTTCTACCCAGCGGGCCTTTATTAGCAACCCTATTCCAATTTGCTTGAGGCCTAAGCACTCTTAGCCTCAAGACTTACTTCTCTAAGAAGAGAAACAACCTATGTGAATATATATATGAATATTCAAATAACAAACAAGGCTAGGTAACCTTAGATGCTTATCTAGGATGATGATATAATCAATTTAATCAACCATAGATATCAATTGCTAAATGACATGTCAAATAGCTTAGCTAATCAAGATTAATTAAAAACCTAATTAGCTATCACAAACAACACTCAATAATTTTCATCACAAATAATCTCTAACTTGTATCTAGCATATAATCAAAAGCATACAAGTAATTAAAGAGATGTATTAATATGAAAAACACTAAAGTAATATGAAATTAGTGAAGAACATACCAAATAAGATGTGATGATTCAAAACCATGCATGGATCAATTCTATGAAGGCATAGAAGATCAAATATGAAATTTGATGCAAAAGGGAATTGATTTGAGTGTTTAAAGATAGGTTCTTGATTTGATTTTTTCTCAAAAATCTCTCTTGAAAGATTAGGGTTCTAATTGCTCAAGAAACTTATTCAGAGATTGAGAAAACAAGATATTTATAGACATCAAGAATTGGGCATGTGAAAAGACACTTTTGCCCCTGAAACGCACCGTTCGGCGGTTTCAATCGGCGGCCAGGCCGCCGATGACGACCGCCGAATTGAGCTCGTGAAGAACAGAGCATTAACGGCGGTTTCATTCGGCGGTTTTGCGACCGCCGATCCAACCGCCGAATCAAACCCGAGAGATTAAAATCGATCAGGTATGAACGGCGGTTTCGAACGGCGGTCGCGACCGCCGATCTTGACCGCATAATTGCTTCAGACCAATCTGGACTGAAACGGCGGTTTCATTCGGCGGCCAGGCCGCCGATAATAACCGCCGATCACCAACAATGGTGAAAACCAAGGAGAAGCCAAGGGCATTCTCCATAGGCGGTCTTCGCGCGAAACCAAGCACTCATTAGTGCAAGCGCGGACGTTTCCGAACAATGTCGGGAAACGAATTATAAGGCACATATACACACAACAAGATATATCAACCAAAGTGCTAGTGTGTAAAGTGACATGTGAAGAGATGCACATAAAAATAAGCAAGTATGCAATCATAGCAAGAATGCTAAGTGAGTGTGTGCTACTAAATCTCTTCAAAGAAAAACAAGCACAAGAGATTATACCTTTGGCGTGCTTGTATCTTGAGGTCATGGAAGGGCCTTTGATCTTCAACACTAAACACTTAGACTACCCTTACATTCAAAACCCCAACATGTGGTTTGACCACGAAATAAGCCAATCAATAAAACGGGAATCCTTACAATATTTATAGACATCAAGAATTGGGCATGTGAAAAGACAAGTTTGCTCCTGAAACGTACCATTCGGCGGTTTCAATCGGCGGCCAGGCCACCGATCACGACCGCCGAATTAAGCTCATGAAGAACAGAGCATCAACGGTGGTTTCATTCGGCGGTTTCATAACCGCCGATCAAACCGCCGAAATAGACCGAGAGATTAAAATCGATCAGGTATGAACGACGGTTTCGAACGGCGGTCGTGACCGCATAATTGCTTCAGACCTCTCTTTACTGAAACGGCAGTTTTATTCGGCGGCCAGGCCACCGATCATAACTGCCGATCACCAACAATGGTGAAAACCAAGGAGAAGCCAAGGGCATTCTCCATGGGCGGTCTTCGCGTAAAACCAAGCACACATACGTGTGAGCGCGGACGTTTCCGAACACTATCGGGAAACGAATTACTAAGCACATATACACACGACAAGATATAAAACAAAGTGCTAGTGTGTAAAGTGACATGAAGAGTATGCACACAAATGCAAGTATGCTAAGTGTGTGTGTGCTTACTAAATCTCTTCAAAGAAAAATCAAGCACAAGAAATTATACCTTTGGCATGCTTGTCCCTTGAGGTCTTGAAAGGGTCTTTGAACATGAAGTTCAAACACCTAAACTACCCTTACATTATCAACCCCAACATGTGGTTTGTCCACGAAATAAGCCAATCAATATATGGGAATCCCTACAAATGACTTTAATAAGGTTTTTACAACTCGATGCTTGAACTATCGAGATTACAGTATGGGAGAAAATAAAACAACTTGGTAGACCATGGAGATGGAGCTTTTCGTGCCTATCGATAAGTAGAAAAAAAGTCAGGTCCTCCTCTTTTTCCTGTGAACATATGATCATTATATAGGCCCGCTTTTTTGCTGAATACTCCTAGAACTTCGGTCTAGGGTTTCAGTGATGCACGGGCCTTCCTTTGGAGTCTGACGAATTCATCAGGATATTAATCCCGAAAGATCAGGCGATTCCTTATTTCTCGGTTCCAAATAAGTTGACCCTTATTCGAAATAGGATTCTTTATGGCGGGAATGAATGCCGCGTTGTAACTTGAGTTTTTATCTTGAACGGTGACGTTTAATTTTTGCCTTTCATATGGTTTACTCTTTGGGGTGCTCGCCTCTTGCTTCAGCGGGGCCGGTATACTGGGATCCAGGTGTTTATCTTGCTATGTGTATGTCACGAGTTTTGCTGGTCGGGTACTTCGGGTACCCCACGTCCCTCTCGCTTCTCTTAAAATGATGTTTGCAGATATCGGGGTGCCAAGTATCGGGGTACCAGGATACTCGGGTATTGGGGTACTCGAGGTAATTAGGTGCCATGATCTTGTGACGGTTGTGTCTCTAGATCCCTTCTCTTTACGGCTTCCTAGTGCTTTCTTGGTTCCAGAGATTTTGGACCTGATTGGGGTGGGTAGAGGCTCTTACTCTAGCCCGTCAGCTAGCAGACGGGGTACCCAGATATCTTTCCCGCTGCTACTTTGCATCCCGGCTTTCTTCTCAAAGCTAATGGAAAATTCTTTTTTGGTCCCTGCCATTTTAGGCGATTAACACCTTTGGTGCTTCTTCTCTTGAGGTCTTGAGCGGGCCTTGGTTATGCAAAACACCAACCATCAAATAACTATGCTACCTGTTAACCGCCTAAAATGGCGGGGACCAAAAAATAATTTTCCATTAGCTTTAAGAAGAAAGCCGGGATGCAAAGTTGCAATGGGGAAGATATCCGGGTACCCCGTCTGCTAACTGACGGGCTAGAGTAGGAGCTTCTACCCACCCCGGTCAGGTCCAAAATCTCTGGAACCAAGAAAGCACTAGGAAGCCGTAAAGAAAAGGGCTCTAGAGACACATGTAAGGATTCCCGTTGTTTTTAATTGGCTTATTTTGTGATCAAACCATATGTGGGGTTTCTTTGTAAGGGTAGCCTAAGTATCGGTCTTATTGTTCGAAGCCCTTTGAAGACCTCGTGTTGATAAGCACCGAAGGTAAATTTCTATGTGCTTACTTTTCTTTGAAGAGATTAGTTGCACACACACACTTAACATTCATTGCATATGTGTGCATTCTCTTCATTTGTCACATTTCACACTTGCACTTATTTATTATGTTTTGTTGTGTGTAATTGTGTCATGTTGTTGTGTAATTCGTTTCACGATAACTTTCGAAAACGTCCGCACATGCACGAGAATGTGCTTGGTTTAGCGCGAGGACCGCCTATGGAGAATGCCCTTGGCTTCTCCTTGGTTTTCACCTATCTAGGTGATCGGCGGCCTGGCCGCCGAATGAAACCGCCGTTTCAGTCCAGATTGGTCTGAAGCATTTCTGCGGTTAAGATCGGCGGTCACGACCGCCGTTCAAAACCGCCGTTTCAAGACCTGATTGATTTATCTCTCAGTCTAATTCGGCGGTTGGATCGGCGGTCACGAAACCGCCGTTCATACCTGATTGATTTTGATCTCTCTGTTTTGATTAGGCGGTTGGAATTGGCGGTCACGAAACCGCCGAATGAACCACCGTTTATGCTCTGTTCTTCACGAGCTCAATTCGGCGGTCATGAACGGCGGCCTGGCCGCCGAATGAAACCGCCGATCGGCGCGTTTCTTTGAAACTCACTTAAACGACCTCACTTTGATTTGGCCCCCTATATATATGCCACTTTGACTTTAGGTCAATTAAGAGAGTTGATATTCAGAATTCATACTTAGAATATTTTTCAAAGAGAAGAAAAATTCCAAGAACTCAATTCTTGATTCTCAAACACTTTTTCATGATCATCAATCATCATCTAGCATCATCTTAGATCATCTAGATGTCATCTAGCATGGAATCTTCATCATACTTTGCTTGGTAAGCTTTTCACTAATATCTTACATGTTTTGTGTTTCACTTATCTAGCAATCTCAATTAATTACTTGTTTGTTATTTTGTATGCTTTGGATACAATATTGAGATGAGTATGATGTATGTTTGAGAAGTTATATTGTGCTTGCATATTAGGTTTTGTGCTTAATATTGATTAGCTAAACTAATTGACATGTCATTTAGTTTTGATATCTAGGATTGCTCTTAATTGCATATTAATTATCTTAGATAAGCATATAGGGTTTCCCTTGCTCTATGTTGTATTTTGGATATTCACATATATTCACTTAGGGTTGTATTCTCTTCATAGAGAAAGTAAGTCTTGCGTGTAGCATCCAGGATTAGGTTGCTTAGAACGCAAGCAAATTGGACTAGGTTCACTCATACCGGGATTAGGTAGGTGTGTGATTACTTCCGGGATTAGGTTGTAATCGTTTGCACATTTAGTGGATTCGAGGTTCGAGTGTGGCTTACTTACATAGCCCGTGGTTTTTCCCGTGAGGGTTTCCACGTAAAAACCAAGTGTTGTTTTAATTTCCGCACCATATTACACTTGCTTGTTTATATTATCTTGAGGGCATTTTCGTAATTTTGACTATCACGAAAAATTGGGTAAAAAGCGTAAAATCTATTCACCCCCCATCTAGATAGCTTTATACACACCGTGCTATAATTTGTTTCAACACAACCGTCATAAGATCGTGGCACCCAGCTACCCCAAGCACCCCGATGCCCGAGTATCCTGGTACCCTGTTACCTGGAGTACCCCGACCAGCAAAACTCGTGACGTACACGTAATAAGATAAATAAAAGGGTCCCAGTACACCGACCTCGAAGAGTAGACCGCATACAAAGGCAGACATTTAAACGTCACCGTTCAAGATAGAAACTCAAAGTCACAACGCGGCATTCATTCCCGCCATGGAGAATCATATTTTAAATAGGAGTCAACTTATTTGGAACCGAGAAAGAAGGAACCACCTGATCTTTTTGGGATCGATGTCCCGATGAATTCGTTAAACTTCAAAGGAAGACCCGTGCACCACGAAAACCCTAGACCGAAGTTCTAGGAGTGCTCAGCAAAAAGGCGAGCCTATATATTGATCATATGATGACAGGAAAAGGGGATCGAAACCCTACTTCACTTTTTCTACTTATTGATAGGCACGAAAAGCTCCATCTCCATTGCTCCCCTATATGCTTTATTTTTTCCATGCTGTAATATTGATCTATCAAATACCAAGTTGAGAAGACCGTACCTAAATCGACATATATATATCAACAGTTTTTCTGCTTTATACTTCCACCATATAAGAAAATTATCCATCTTGTTACTTACACCCAACATAACACTTGATCTACAAGAATCAGCGGGGTATCAGGCCACAAAGTACCTCGCTACCCCCAATCTACCCCGATCTGGGTCCGTTACAAGTAGGTAACTATCGCATCCAGCAAAGTCCAAAGAACTAGCGGGATATTGGGGTATATTGCATCCCGCTAGCCCAAGTCTAATCAGATCCGGTTCCCTCACCGACCGTTAATTGAAAATTGCACCCCGGTGACAATTTTGGGTTAACACTTTGGCGCCATCTGTGGGAAAGAACCCCCCCACCATTAACAAACTTTAAAGATTCAACTCATAAGAAGATAGAAGATGAGGCTCTGATCCTCCTAGGGGCAACCCATAAACTCAGGGCCCCATTCCCTCGGGCCCCATTCCCTCGCTTCCACCCAAAGAAATCAAGGAAAAAGGAAAGGAACCAGAAGCCAGATCCTGGCACCAGTCCCACCACCAAATCCCGGATCAGCACCACCGGACCCCGTTGTCCTAGAAGTGGCTAGGGAGGCCATAGAGCAACATGCCGCTGCCTACGTGGAAAGCATCCGCCTTCGGATGATCACCCAAGGAATACCCTTTGAAGCACCTTGACTTACAGAAGGGACTGGACCAAGTACCCATGCATCGGTTTTTGATAGACTCGGACCACCTTTATCCGTGCATAATCATCTTGAAGATCTAAGATACCGGTTGGCGAAATCAGCTATTGACATCCCGCTAAGAAAGGCCCAGCTGATAACCAGGCCGGTGGCAAGAAAAAAGGATCCTCAACCCAACGCAGGTGGCAGTACTAGATCCAGGAGGGATCAACAGGGTACCGGTCATCGAGAAATGGAGCGTAAGGAACCTGCTGGGGAATCAAAAACCTCGGACAATGAAGACTCAGTAGCACGATCCGAACACAATGGATCTAAACACCTCTATGAAGGATCTAAATGCCTTGAGGATCAGATGGACAAGATGGCGAAGGAGCTCGAGGAACTAAAGAAAGGGAAACAACTGGGTACTCGGAAGAACCCCCTAGGGGAGATGAACGTGCCTTTTTCCAGGAGGATTCGGGAAGCCGAGTTACCTCCCAAGTATAAAATGCCCACTGAGAAGTATTCCGAATCAGAGGATCCCGTGAGTCACATTGAGAGCTTTTTCCACCAGATGGAGATCCAGAACGCTACCCGGTTAGCCATGTGCAGGATGTTCCCTTCAACACTGTCCGATTGTCCTAAAACTTGGTTCAGAAAGTTGCCCCCGAGAAGTGTAGATTCATTTACAAAGCTCACTACCGATTTTTATGCTCAATTTCAGGGGATCAAGCCTTGCCCCAAGGATCCCGTCCTACTGCAATATGTAATCCAGGAACGGGGTGAAACGCCGAGATCTTACGTAGAGAAGTTTCACAAGAAGGTGATCTAGATGAGAGTGTTCGCCGAGAAGGAAACCCTCGCTAACTTCAAAAGGAACTTGTGGGCTAGCAGGTTATTTCGATCATTTACCAAACACCCGCCTGAAACATACCAGAAGGCCTATGATAGGGCGCTGGAGCAGGTAGACATAGATGAACAGCTCTGAATTAAGGTAGAACATGACGAAGCCCGGTCATCCAAGTGGTCCAAGAAGGAATCTCCTAAGTCGGCACCTATGAAGAGAGTCCAGAACTCTCTTCCGAATCGATCGACATACAGGCCACCACTTCCTCAATACCGGGAAAGGTACCCTGCTAGAGGGACTCCACCCCGAGCGACCCCTCCACTAAGAGAGGTAGCCCACATATCAACTGAGGAAGATTGGTACAACCATTACACTCCTCTCAATGCCTCTCGGGAAACCATATACCTAGCCATTCGTGATAAGGGTTTACTCAAGAAGCCCGATCCAATAAAAGTCCCGGCTGATCAAAGAAATCGTTACAAGTATTGCGACTTTCATGAGGATATCGAGCACAACATGTCTGAATGCCATAGCCTCCGCAACCAGATCGAGGGATTGGTGAGAGGGGGACTTTTAACTGAATTCTTGCAACAAGTACGAGACAGCATCAAAATGGGAAAGGAAGTACAGAAGGAGATGCGGGATGTAGAAGAAAGGAGGAAAGACAAAGGGAATGATTTAATGCAACAGATCCAGGTCATCCATACCATCAGTGGAGGGCCAACTCTAGCTGGGATTTCCAACAATTCAAGAAAGAACCATGCTAAGAAGATCCCGAAGCTCGTTGCTGGTCAAGATGTGTTCCGGGTATCCCGAGGGACTCGGGAGTATCCACGGTCCGCTCAGATCATTTTCACTGAGGATGATGCTTATAACACGGTGCAACCCCACGACGATTCAATGGTGATCACAGTCCAGATTGCCAATTGCCGGGTCCACCGCATCCTGATAGACACCGGAAGTAGCGTGGATATCCTGTTTAAAGGAGCATTGGAAAAACTCAACCTTAAAAATCCTTGTTACAACAGTTGCACTACACCTCTATACGGATTTACCAGGGACTTCGTGATGCCAATAGGAACACACATCTTGCCCATGATAATTGGAGAAGCCCCCCTTCAGCAGAACATCATGACCGAGTTCATCGTGGTAGATACCCCATCCGCCTACAATACAATCTTGGGAAGACCTTTCTTATCAGGTATCTAGGTAGTCCTGTCCATTTATCACAATATCCTGAAATTTCTAGTTGGGACTGAAGTAGGAGAAGTCAAGGGAGACCAGCAAGCGGCTCGCACATGTTATGCAGTGTCTGCCAACCCTGCTGCATTAGCAAGGCATTATGCCCACGTTATCCATAAGCCGGGTATCGGGGAGGCATAATTAGAGAACACAATGGGAGAAGAGTGAGAATGGTTTGTGAAGTATCCCGCAGAACAGTTTGGAAATAAAGTTGAGTACCCGGTATGTCACCTTGGGAAGAGGGGTCACTCTAGGAGGACTTAGTCTCAAGATTTTAAGAAGAATGTTAGCTCGGTCGGTATATTTCTGATGTATATACATCGACTTTTTCGGCTTTGTATTTGCTTTTGAGAATCAATAAAGTCAGTTTTTCTGTTCCTAATTTCGCCTTGTAAGTCTTCATTGCTCTTTTCTTGCCTCAAGACTAGGAAAAGCCATATGGCATTCCTGCTGCCTTGGTCGGGGTATACCCTCCTCCAGGAAGGACCTGGTGCTCAAACGCATAAGGGTTGTAGTCACCCGCCAGGGTGTATCTTATCAAGACCAGGAGAACCTATATGGGCCTCCTGAAGCCTCGGATGGGGAATACCCCCTCCAGGATGAACCTGGTGTCAAAATAGCCTTGGCTGCTTACCAAAACAGTTCGCTAAGTAGCCATTCAAGACTATGAATCAAGAAACTAGGCCATCACTCCCTGGGGCCGGACATTTCACCCCGATGGGTGACTAAGACGAATCCATCATCAGGATTCCCGACGAGGAAGTCGACAAGGAAAAACGGACAATGATCGTAACATTGAGTATCTAGTAGCCGATTACTACTAAAGGGGATTATCCACCAGCAAGTTGAGGTGGGAGTTAAGCTATACATGAATCAGGGTAATCCTTACTTGGATCACGTACAAACATACAAGTCCCACTCTTGAGCAAGGCATAAGTTTAAAAGCAAGAGTATGGAGAAAGGAAATAATCGCAAAAAATGATGGAATTCATTAAGTCAAGCATGGTGCCCAATCCCCGTTACAAGGCTACAAATAATTTACAAGGCAAATCTCATCAAAATAAAAGGTAAAGTCATGTGTCGCCCCCTTCTCCCACGTACGTTTCCTACCGGGATCCCTCCATCTGCTCTCGTCCTGTCTGCTTTCCTTCAAGTGAGCTGGCTACAACTGGAGAACCTGCTTCCTCTTTGTGCTGAGCAGAAATCGACCCTAGGTCGGCTGAAGCAGTAGGGGGATCTTGAGCCTCAACCCCGAGTGAGCCATCAGAGCCAGGCAGGTTAGAGGATGGATCCGGGATGACAGCCTCCTACGAAGGACCTCCTTGATTAGGATCAGCATCTGAAAGACTAGCGGCCTTAGCCAAAATGTAGTCCCGATCCCAACCAAGAGGAGTCAGCAAGTCGAAAGGAGGAGGGAAGGCCTTGACAACCTCGTAGGAGGCAGTAAAATATCCGTCCGTGAAGGAAGAGTTCATCCGGGATTCTAAAACCTTAATGGAACCCCGCAGGAACCGGTTCTTATCCAGGAGGACTACCATCTCTGCCTTGACGGATTCCCTTTCAGCTTTGCGCCGAGTAGAAATGATGGTTTCTGTGTCATAGGCGCGCTGCATCCTTTCCAGCTCCAGGAGGACTGCCATCTCTGCTTTGACGGATTCCCTTTCAGCTTTGTGCCGAGTAGAAATGATGGTTTCTGTGTTATAGGCGCGCTGCATCCTTTCCAGCTCCACCAGAGCATCCTGCCTCCTCGATTCAGATTCAGCCGCAGCTTGCACCAAGGAAACAACGTTTTCTTCAGCCCGAGCCAGTTCGTCCTTGGTCTCCTCCACTTGGGCCCGAAAGGCCAAATTGGCCTCCCTTAAGGCCGACGCTTGCTGCCCCATGGCCAAGGCAAACTTGAAGCCCTACATAAGAAAGGAAATTAATACCTAAAAGGAAGTTATAAGTAACAGGTAGGAAAAGTTGGAAGTATATACCTTGGCAAGCAGGGCGGCTCCCTTAGTAACTAGGATATCCGTCAGCAAGGAGGACATCTGGTGTAGGCCTTCTCCAGGGCAGGCTGCTATGAATTTAGAAACGATGTCGTCCTAGCCGCTATCTTGCAAACTTGACCCAGAAAGGAGGTCAGTGGAAGGAGTTCTGGGGGCGGATGCTTTAGCCTTCTCCACCTTGGCAAGATTATCCTTTTCTACCCCGGTAGCCCGCCTAGTTGAAGGAACCCGAGAAGGAGGAGAGCCCGCCGCGACTGCAGACTTAGGAGCAACAGCCTTAGCAACCGGCTTTGCCTTGAGGACTGGAGAAGTTTTGACTTTAGCTGCCTTCGCCAACATCTCACTAAGAGAAGGATGAGCAACAATCTTCGTTAATAAAGGGTCTGGAAAACGAAGCATCGACCCGTCAAGATAGAAGGGGAGGAAGGTGCCGGGGAATAAGACCCCGAGGCTATCCCGACGCTAGGATGAGATGGAATAGGAGAGCGAGATGTCTGGGAAGTCGGGATTAGCGGTCCCGAAGTAGCAGGAGAAGATGTTGGAAGAGGGACTGCTGAGACTGCAAAAAAAATATGTGTTCAAAATAATAAAATAAATAAATAATCGAAACAAAAGAATGAGGGAGGGATGTTGGCAAAGCACGACACTCACCCGGTTCAACAACAGATATCCTCAGATACCTCTCTAGCCGGGCTCCTTCGAAGGGGTCATAGGAAGGATACTGCATGTTAATATAACCCCGCTTTTGGATCCTTGTTAGGATCCCCTCGGATTCAGAAGACAGCTCCCCTGAACTCCATTTTTCTTTGGGAGAGAACTAGGTGGGAACGGGGTATTCAGTTCCCCCGATGTGCATCGAGCAACCCTAATCCCCTTCAACTACAATCCATTCGTCCTTCCAGGATGGATTGTACTTCACATTTGCCCCGGGCACGAAGAACTTCATTACATGACTAGGTCTAAAGCAAAACTGACCCCATGGTGACATGTTGTTCACCTGGTAGTTGTAGCGGAACTCGTCAAATCCCGCTTCCCTCTGTATGTTATCCCTCTCACATTGCTCACTCCAGAGCACCAAGAACCCCGTCAAATTCTTCCAGAACCCTAGAGAAATTTGGAGTAGGGCTAGCTCCAAGGCTACAAGAAGTCTGTGGAATGAGGGGTGAAGTGGGAACCGGACCCCGCATTCGAAGGTGGCTATATGGATCAGCAGACGATCCGTAGAAGGGGCGTAAACATCATAACCCCGATGAGGAAGAGATAGCGAAAGGTGGTCCGGTATCTTGAAGGTCCTCCTTAATCGGTCATTTATTATATATGTTTTTGATCCCCATTCCTCCAATCAATTGCTTGTTTCTCGAGTCTTTTTGGGATTTAATTTGTGTGTTTGAGCATTTTTCAGGTTATTGAATCCAAATGATATGTTTGAAGTATTTCAGAGAAAAAAAGGTGATTTTGGTAGATTTGAGGGACTTTTATGCAAATGGCCATCAACCATCATGAAAGACCGCTGTCAATTTCCACACAGCGGCATGCAAAGCGGTGCAAAACAGTGTATACCGCTGCAGAACCGCTCTGGCTCTCGCAGCGGTAGCCCGTCACAGTGCAGATCATCAATATTACGGGGCCCATATCTCTCAGCTCCAATTGAACTGTGTGTCCTGCTACCTATGGATTTGAAGCCCCGGAAGCCTAGTTTCCAACTCAATTTACGGCTTGTCGATCCAAATTTTCTAGAATACGTTATGGCTGTTTTAGTGCCCAAAGGTCAGATCAGTCAGTCATAAAATCCACGAATACTTTCGGGATTTGTTTCGCAAGTTGTCGGAACGAGAAATATTACCTTCTTGGACATGTGTGGGAGTCTTGGGAAGCAAGTAGACATCTAATCCTCATCTTCCTTCAATAAGTAATCAATTTGGATGGATTAGGAAAGAAATAGAATTCTAAATAGGCTTGTATTATCAAAGGGAATAGATTTCCTTCTTGTTTTAGGTCATGGCCTTACATCTACACCTATTTAAACCCCTTGTGTTAGGATTATGCTCAATAGCAAGAGTGTAATATTGTAATTGACAATCTTATCATATTAATAAAGTGATTTCTGGTTTAACAAATCTTATAGCATTTATAGTTTAATATTATAATTGTCAAAGTAAATAATCATAAGGTCAAAAGACTATGAGAAAAGAAGAATTGTTCGTACATCTGGATATGTATGAGGTAGACACAATTCTTTAGTTAGTCTTGAATAATGTTCACAACTTAAGTTAAAGGTTGGGCACCTTTATCTTGTTAAAGTTGTAGAATTCTTTTGCTAGCATTTGAGTGGGATGAAATGAGTTATGATGAGTCTGAAATCATCGAAGGGTTTTCGAGTAAAAGAATCTAGTGCACTGGGTGCATTGAACTGGATCACAATGAAATACTTTATCTAGAACCGTCAATAGATAATAGTCTTTTAATTATCAGGACAATCGGAGAGTCTATCTTAATCCTGAGATAAATGATGGACTTATGGTTGCATGTGGTATCATTTGAGTTATCAATGAGTACGATTATATAGCATAGTCTATCCTCGATAGTTTGGTGATATTCATTTGTTAATCGATAAAGGACTTCATTTATAGATATGGACATCGCGGCTCCATTTATTAAATGAGAGTAGAATATCATCATATAGATGTTTTGAGGTATTGGATATTGAATCTTAGCATTAAGTTTTCGATAGAGTCTATTGAAACAAGGCTTTTGGACAAGTCAAAATATCCAAGTTCAAAATGTGGTCATATGAGTAAATATGGTAACTTGGAGAGCTATAGGCGGTCTATGAGCCCTTGGCGATTACTGATATTCTTCACGAGGATACACCATCTCCAATAAGATTGTTTAGGGTACGAATGATAAATATTTACTTATTCTATCTTTATTTAAGAGTTCAATTTTAGCTCTTTAGTGGAATGAGTTAAAATTAATAGATCGGACATAAGTGAATCATTTGTTGATTGTGATTAGGTTATGTCTATTGAAGCTTAAATTTAGATAGCCCGCCAAGATCCCCAATCCACACGGACTTGCATGGATCACTTGATATATTCTACCGAACCAATTTATGGGTCCATCTAGAATTGTATTTAATATATTAAGAATATAATTTGCACATTATTTATTTCATGGGCTGATCAATTATATTAATATATTAATGAAAGTCATGTGGGCTTGTTTCTTTTAGTAAGAATGGGTCTGGTTCATATGTGGGCCTTTTATTAAGGTCCAATGGATTTAATAAAATAGAAAGACAATATATAGATATATTAATATATATGGCACATGGCCGAGATATATATATGATATTATATTGTTTTATTTTTATTATTTGATTAAATGGAAATTAATTAATTGATTAATTAATTATTTAATTAAAAATCAAAATCTTTTTCTGACTAGGAAATATGTTTCTTAGTAGTATACTATTGTGGTAGTATAAATAAAATAAAAGACTTTATTTGGTAAGTAGATAAATAAGGGATTTATTTATCTAGTCAAATAAGGAAGTCTTTTATATAGTCACAAATACACTAAAGAGTTGGATTAGGATTTGGAATTCTAAGGAAATCTACCTAGGGTCAGGATTTTGGCCACAATATATATATATATATATATATTATAAGGCATGCATAATTAATTTTGAAATATATATATATATATATATATATACTTGTTTAGGTGTGCAGGTGTAGTGCACTCATTTAGGCGTGGAAGTTTAGTGCACTTATTTAGGCGTGCAGTACTTATGATATAAATATATTATTAAAGGTTGAATTCGGTGCATATAGATACATTATGCGATATATATATATATATTGAGTAAAAAAAAGAGAATTTGGCTAACCCTAATGCTCACTTGAGAGTTATTTTTCTTTTGCTTGAGAAAAATAAAATCCAACTATTAGATTAGTGTGAGAATTCGGCCAAGAGGAAAAGAGAGAAAAGTTTGTTCTTATTTCGATAGTGCACTAGTAACTTTTATATCAAAAGGTTTTGTGCACAATTTCGAATAAGGTTCACGCGAGTTTCGATCTAACGATTATGAATTCAAAAGTGACCGGAACATTCTTTGTAGCCTCTTGGAATTTGTTGTGACTAACGAAAAAGAAAAAGTTTTGTTAATCCATCCTCAGGTACACAATTCAAAGAGAAGGGAGACCACGCTTTAGGTGATTCACGTTCGTGATTGGACTGGAAGATCTTGCGGATTACCATCGACGCAATATCAATCGGATCACGCGACAAAGGTATGATATCTTTAGTATTATATGTTAATTAATTAGATGGTTAAGGTTCAAATTATGGAAAAATTTTAAACTATACTAAACTCTATTTTAGTCTCAATTCCGCTACGTGCAAACGTATTTTTCCCTACACCTTGTAACCCTAATTTCGGGGAGGAAGCTAGAGAGCCAGCCAAGGGAGGTCCCAAGCCACCAAGGGGGCCATCCCCTATCACCATCATTCATCTTTATACATAGAAGATTCGAAGACGAAGGAGTTCATCAAGGATTTGAAGAATTTGTTAAAGACGTTCAATGGGTTTTATCTTTTTCCCCTATTGTTTCTTTGTTTCTAATATGTGTAACTAACTCCATACTAGGGAGTCAATGTGAACCTCTATGTATACTCTTTGTTAGAATTGACTATATTTCCATTAATTCAGGTTTTTGATTCATTCAATTCATCCTATAATTTAATTCTTTATTCTTGTTGATGCATAGTTTTATGCTAGGTAGGAATTTAGGGTTTTTAATTGTGATTTATATCTCATGTGTTTGAGTTAAATTAAATTATAATTGAGAGCTAATATTTAATTGAATGAATAAAATTAGCAACCCCAAGTGTTTGGGACGCAATTTTGGTTCACTTGTTCTTGAGCTTAATGGGTTTTTGGTTGTGATTCATATCTCATGTGTTTGAGTTAAATTGAATTACAGTTGAGAACACTTGATTCATCCCAGGATCATACGGTAACAATCATAAATAAGATAAGAATGAACCCTTAACTTGAGTTACATCTTTTATCAAAAGTCAATTCGAAGCATTGAGTAGACATAGTTGGGGAGCATTGATAACCTAGTCCTCTCACCTCTTGATCACATTCACATATTCTTTTTAATTGTTTTCTTAGTTTAATTTAGTTAATCGATACTCAATCAATCAACCACTCAATCAAATCTCTTGGATACTGTTAATTGCTTAGCTTTAATTAGAATTAGTTATAACTAGTAAATCACTTTTCCTCGTGGGAACAATCCCTACTTGTCGCTGTACTTATCTCACGATTCGTGCACTTGCGAGTTAGGTTTTTATAACACGATTTTACACATCACTCCTCAACCGAGTAAGGGTGTCGAATGTATACACGAAATCTGGGATAATTTGGCCGTCGTGGAAGGAAGACAACGGGCCTGTTTGAACCCCAGCTAGGCCGGCAGTCAGGGTATCCCTTTTCTCTGCCACGTTTTCAACGTCGTCGTCGTCGTCATCTTCGTTAGTGATTTAGGCCGGGTCCTCGGGCCTAGTGCCAGAACCCGACCCGTTTCCTTGATTCTTGCTAGAACGATGGCACTTTAACGGAATATTGTCATCAACGACGTCGCCCTTGCCCCAACCCCAACCCCAACCCCATTTCAACTCTTTAGATGTTGGGGAATCCTCTCCCGACCCATTTCGCCCCGCATCAAGCATCTCGTCAATGCTGTTAGGAGGACTCAGAGAAGAAGGTGGAGGATTAGCTAGGACCGCCGGGCTATCTTCTGGGAGGACTGGCGTAGAAGTTGGGTTTTTAGATGGTGAGGCCATTCGAATAAGAAGGGGAAGACCAAGAAGATTTTTAGAGAGAAAGGGCTGGAGAAAGAAGAAGAAACAGAAGCTCTGAAATGCTCAAATAAGCATGAGCGTGTGAGGGAAAAATGGTACATTTATAGGCAAAGGCGGACAGTTATGGAGGTAGAGGAAGAGACGGAGTCGAAAATGAATGATGACGGTTTCAAGGGAATCGCGCCAAAAACGGCCCGTTTAAAATCCGAAGACAGACATTATCTAACACGTGGGTCGAGCATTAAATGCTATCAAATCTAAGAAAGATCCTCTCATCGATTATGGAAGCCAGATGGACAGGACTAGACAAGCAGACAAGATGGAAAATCCTTCAAACGGACTAGAGGATCCTGACTCCAACCCCAGCAAGATACCGGTATTCAAGTCAGGGGGGACTTTTGTTAACCGCCTAAAATGGCGGGGATAAAAAAAGAATTTTCCATTAGCTTTAAGAAGAAAGCCGGGATGCAAAGTAGCAACGGGGAAGATATCCGGGTACCCCGTCTGCTAGTTGACGGGCTAGAGTAGTAGCTTCTACCCACCCCGGTCAGGTCCAAAATCTCTGGAACCAAGAAAGCACTAGGAAGCCATAAAGAGAAGGGCTCTAAAGACATAACCGTCACAAGATCGTTGCACCCAGCTACCCCGAGCACCCCGATGCCCGAGTATCCTGGTACCCTGTTACCTGGAGTACCCCGACCAGCAAAACTCGTGACGTATACGTAATAAGATAAATAAAAGGGTCCCAGTACACCGACCTCGAAGAGTAGACCGCATACAAAGGCAGACATTTAAACGTCACCGTTCAAGATAGAAACTCAAAGTCACAATGCGGCATTCATTCCCACCATCGAGAATCATATTTTAAATAGGAGTCAACTTATTTGGAACCGAGAAAGAAGGAACCACCTGATCTTTCAAGATCGGTGTCCCGACGAATTCGTTAAACTTTAAAGGAAGACCCGTGCACCACGAAAACCATAGACCAAAGTTCTAGGAGTGCTCAGCAAGAAAGCAAGCCTATATATTGATCATATGATGACAGGAAAAGGGGATCGAAGCCCTGCTTCACTTTTTCTACTTATCGACAGGCACGAAAAACTCCATCTCCATTGCTCCCCTATATGCTTTATTTTTTCCATGCTGTAATATTGATCTATCAAATACCAAGTTGAGAAGATCGTACCTAAATCGACATATATATCAACAGTTTTTCTGCTTTATACTTCCACCATATAAGAAAATTATCCATCTTATTACTTACACCCAACATAACACTTGATCTACGAGAATCAGCGGGGTATCAGGCCACTAAGTACCTCGCTACCCCCAATCTACCCCGATCTGGGTCCGTTACAGGTAGGTAACTATCGCATCCAGCAAAGTCCAAAGAACTAGTGGGATATTGGGGTATACTGCATCCTGCTAGCCCAGGTCTAATCAGATCAGGGTCCCTCACAAATCGTTAATTGAAAACTGCACCCCGGTGACAATTTTGGGTTAACACTACCCTTACATCAAGCCCCAATATATGGTTTGTCCACGAAATAAGCCAATCAATAAATGGGAATCCTTACATTTTCATTACATTCATATATATTTTTTGTAGCCAGGAAATAGGGGTTTGGCACCTTGTTTGATTAATGGAGAGCTTTTCTTTTTTTGCAACTATACTGTCTTACTTGTTCACAATATACCCTAGTATGACATGATGCCTGCATGCTTGCCCATAACCCAAATATAACTTATATGGGATGTTATCAGTACTTGATACCTTGGTACTTATTCGTTTGACCTTGGAGGAAACTAAACTTCTATCATCTCTGAAAACAGTTTGGATGATAGTCCCCTTGAAAGACTTGGTAAAAATTTTGCAAGTAATTTTGACCAAGTATTGGCTGATCTTGGTAAGAGAAAATCAATCCCAGTAGGTGGCCAAGGTTGCTTGGATATTCAAATCAGGACACTGTAATTCAAAGTACTTGATACTTCCTGCGAAGTAATGTACTTTTATCACCAGAGTTTTTATCAATCCTGGTAGGCAACCGAGGCTACTTTTATCACCAGAGTTTTTATAAATATATATGGCGAAGTAATGTACCAGGTATCCTGATAAGGAATCCTTATCCCAAGGCGATCTGTCCTGATAGGCAACTAAGGCCACTTTAGCACCAGGTTTTTATATGTATATATATATGGCGAAGTAAGGTATCAGGTATCCTGATCCTTAGGCGATCTGTCCTTGTAGGCAACCAAGGCCACTTTAGCACCAGGTTTATATATATATATATATATATATATATATATATATATATAGCAAAGTAAGGTATCAGGTATCTTGATCCTTAGGCGATCTGTCCTATTAGGCAACCAAGGCCACTTTAGCACCAGGTTTTTATATGTATATATATGGCGAAGTAAAGTATCAGGTATCCTGATAAGGTATCTTGATTCTTAGGTGATCTATCCTAGCAGCCAACCAAGGACACTTTAGCACCAGGTTTTTCTGGAGAGGGGTATTTCTCGTTCGAGGATTCAGGAGGTCCGTATAGGCTCTCTTGGTCTTGAGGATGTGGCGAGCAATCAAGGCCATGAGTTCGGATCTTTAGTCTGGTATGTGACTACACCACTTAGGCATTTATGAACCAGATCCTTCTTAGAGGAGGGTATACCCCGATTAAGGCAGAAGGAGTGTCATGTGGTTCTTCCTGGTCTTGAGGCGATCCAGTTTTGGTGAAATTTGTAAGGCGAACATAGGAAAATCATGTAGGAGAGAAAACTGACTTCTTTATTGAGTTTTTTTTTTCAAGCATTACAAAGCAAGTTTGGGGTATACATTTAAAGTCATACCAGACGAAATAAATTGTTTCTTCAACTTTAAGGATTAAACCTTCTGAGGTGATTGGCATTCCAGGTGTGGTCTACCGGGTAGCCATCCGTATCTTCCAGTTTATAGGCCCCCCATCGAACTACCATTTTTACTAGGTAGGGACCTTCCCAGTTGGGGGCTACTACCCTGTCAGACCTCTTCCGGGTAATCTGGGTTACCTTCCTAAGGACTAAGGACTAAGTCCCCTTCTTTAAAGTTTTGAGTCTTCACCCTTCTATTGAAACATCGGGCTATCTTTCTCTGATAGTTAGATACTTACTCCGCAGCCCTATCCTGCTTCTCCTCGAAAAGGTCTAAGCTAGCTCTCAACTTCGTTTCATTGTCTTCTGGTTCAAAATATTGGACCCTGAAAGATGTTAGCCTATGTTCGATCGGTAAGACTCTTTTTGTTCCAAAAGCCAGCGAGTAGGGGGTTTCCCCAGTTGCATTCCTCTTGGTAGTCTGATATGCCCACAACACGTTTGGGAGCTCTTCAACCGACTTCCCTTTCTTCTGTTGAAGCTTATTCTTCAGGAGCTTCTTGATAGTCTTGTTAGTAGCTTGCACCAATCCATTGGTTTGAGGATGGGCTATTGATGCAAAACGGACGTTGATATCCCATTCCTCACAAAACTCCTTGAACTTGACATTATTGAATTGTTTACCTAGATTAGTTTTTATGGCCATCGGGGTACCGAATCAGCAGATAATGTTTTCCTTGACAAAACTCATGGTATTTGCCACAGTTATCTGGGCAAAGGACTTTGCTTCCACCCACCGAGTAAAGTAGTCTATTGCCACTACGGCATGCTTGGGTTGACCAGGCACAGTAGGGAGTGGTCCAATAAGGTATATACCCCAGATTGTGAAAAGGTAAGGTATGCTGATTGAATCTAGTCTTTCTGGAGGTAGGTGGTAGAGATTTGCTATTTTTTGACAAGGTTCATAGGATCGTGCAAACTGTTTCATATCCTGATGTAGAGTTGGCTAGAAGTAGCCCATTCTAAGAACTTGGTAAGCCAGGGTCTCACTGTTAGGATTATGCTCAATAGCTAGAGTGTAATATTGTAATTAACAATCTTTTTCATATTAATAAAGTGATTTCTGGTTTAACAAATCTTATAGCATTTATAGTTTAATATTATAATTGCCAAAGTAAATAATCATAAGGTCTAAAGACTATGAGAAAAGAAGAATTGTTCGTACATCTGGATATGTATGAGGTAGACACAATTCTTTAGTTAGTCTTGAATAATATTCACAACTTAAGTTAAAGGTTGGGCACCTTTATCTTGTTAAAGTTGTAGAATTCTTTTGCTAGCATTTGAGTGGGATCAAATGAGATATGATGAGTCTAAAATCATCGAAGTGTCTTCGAGTAAAACAATCTAGTGCACTGGGTGCATTGAACTGGATCACAATGAAAAGCTTTATCTAGAACCATCAATAGATAATAGTCTTTTCATTATCAGGACAATCGGAGAGTCTATCTTAATCCTGAGATAAATGATGGACTTATGGTTGCAAGTGATATCATTTGAGTTATCAATGAGTACGGTTATATAGCATAGTTTATCCTCGATAGTTTGGTGATATTCAATTGTTAATCGATAGAGAACTTCATTTATAGATATGGACATCGTGGCTCCATTTATTAAATAAGAGTATAATATCATCATATAGATGTTTTGAGGTAATTTGATATTAAATCTCAACGTTGAGTCTCGATAGTGACTATTGAAAACATGGCTTCTGGACAAGTCAAAATATCCAAGTTCAAAACGTGGTCATATGAGTAAATATGGTAACTTGGAGAGTTATAGGCAGTCTGTGAACTCTTGGCGATTACTGATATTAATCACGAGGATACACTATCTCCAACATGATTGTCTAGGGTATGAATGAGGAACATCTTCTTATTCTGTCTTTATTTAAGAGTTCAATTTTAGCTCTTTAGTGGAATCAGTTAAAATTAATTGATCGGACGTAAGTGAATCATTTGTTGATTGTGATTAGGTTATGTCTATTGAAGCTTAAATTTAGATAGCCCGCCAAGATCCCCAATCCACACGGACTTGTATGGATCACTTGATATATTCTACCGGACCAATTTATGGGTCCATCTAGAATTGCATTTAATATATTAAGAATATAATTTGCACATTATTTGTTTAATGAATTATATTAATATATTAATAAAAGGCATGTGGGCTTGTTTCTTTTAGTAAGAATGGGTCTGGTTCACATGTGGGCTTTTTATTTAAAGTCTAATGGATTAAATAAAATAAGGAAATAATATTTGGCCCATATATATAATGTGGGGCGGCAAGGCTATGTAATTAGTCAAAAATATTATTTTATTTTATTGTTTGATTGAATGAGAATTAATTAATTTATTAATTAATTATTTAATTAAGAAACAAAATCTTTTTCTGATCAGGAAATATATTTCCTAGAGTTATACTATTGGTAGTAGTATACTAAAAGTAAAAGACTTATTTGGTAAGAAAATAAATAATAAGTTTTATTTATTTAATCAAATAGGAAAGTCTTTTATTAGGTCAATAAAAAGAATAAAAACACTTATGAGTTGTATTAGGGTTAGGAGTCTGAAGTTGATGGGAATTAGGGTAAAGCACAAATCCTTTTTTGTAGAGGATTTTTGGCCAACCCTAATAGAATCAACCCTAAAGGAAAGGAGAAGTAAAATTCGGCCACCCTATATAATACAAGCTATAGGCTTCGGCCACCTAAGAGTTTTAATTGGATCAATTTCTTCTTCTTCTCATACTCATAGAAAAGTGTTTTATTATTCTGCCAAGACAAAAAAGAGAGAAGAGATTATTCTTTTGATAGTACACTAATTGCTTGTTCATCAATAAGCTTGTGTGTACAACATCGAATTAGGTTCACGCGAGTTTCGATCATTAGATTGAGAACTCAAAAGTGACTGGAATAATCTTTGTAGTCTTTTGGTTGTTTTGTGACTAACAAAAAGAAAAAGAAAGTTTGTTTATCCATTCTCAGGTACGCAATTCAAAGAAAAGGGAGACCACGCTCCTAGGTGATTCACGTTCATGCTAGGATTGAAGATCTTGCGGATTACCATCGATGTAAGTCAATCGGATCACGCGACAAAAGGTATTCTACTTTTTGTTACTTTATATGTATGTTTAATTAATTTAAAGGGTTAAGGTTCATCAAAGGAAAATTTTTAAAACATACTAAATCTATTTTTTAGTCTCACTTTCGCTGCGTGTACTACGATTTTTCCCTACACTCACCTGACATATGGTTGCCGTAGTCCCTTGAATGTACCTCGCTCAACACCCATTGTGCATCTTCTGGATATAGACACCTTAGTAGTGGAAAGGATTTTCCTTTGCAATGGAGGTATCCATCAACCAGGCAATACCGGGTGGCGGTCCGTTTAAGCTTATGTGCTTGATTCGGATTTACAGGAAGAGTTTCATTTTGGAGGTAGTCAGCTATAGGATCCATCCAGCAAGGAAATCGGTTAACCGGGTTCACTTCTACTCATGTGGCTATGCTGGATCGGGGTATTAGTTGGAGTGGTACCCCTCTAGGAAATGCTTGTCCTCTGGTTGTAGCAATCTTGACCAAGACATCTGCTCGGTGGTTCTTCTCTCGAAGAATCTGTCCCATCTTCATACCTTTGAATGTTGTTATTGCTTCTTGGACCTTTTTGAGGTATGCTACCATGTTGTCACCCTTCGCTTGGTACCACCCGGATACTTGGTTGTCTTCTAGCTACGAATCACTCTTCATTAGGAAGAAATCGACCCTCAATTCTTCGGCTACCTTTATCCCTGCTAGCAAGGCTTTATACTTTGCCTCATTATTGGTGGCTTTTAACTCAAACTTGAAGCAATGGCTGCATTCGATCCCTTCAGGATCAGTAAAGGTGATCCCTACTCCGTAACCTGACTAATTTGATGCTCCATCAGTGTACAGTACCTAGGCCTTACAATCAGCGGGCCATTCCGAGGATTCTGGAACTGGGTTGTGACCTCGGTAATATCTAAACTGGAGGTCATGCTGAATTCTGCTACAAAGTTGGCCAAGGCTCGAGCCTTGATTGTTGTTCGTGCCTTGTATTTTATATCATACTACGTGAGCTCTAGGGCCCATAGGACCAACCTGTCTGATACGTCTGGCTTCTGAAGGAACTGTCTCAGTGGTTGATCTGTCACTACTGCAACTGTATAAGCTTAAAAATAAGGCCGGAGCTTTTTGACCGTTGTTACAAGTGCATAGGAGAGCTTGTCTAGGAGGGTGTAGTTTTTCTCAAACTTGGTCAGAGCGTGGCTCACATAGTAGATTAGTCTCTGGACCCTGTCACTACATTTTTTTACCAAGGCCCTGCTAGTAGTGGTTTCTGATACTACAAGGTTAGTTGTAGCTCTTCTCCTCAAAGGGGTTTTACGAGCAAAGGAAGGCTAGCTAGGTATTTCTTCAAAGAATGGAAGGCTTGTTCGCTTTCTTGATCCCATTTCATCTTCTTACCTTGCTTAATTATTTTAAAGAACGGAAGACACTTATGTTAGGATTATGCTCAATAGCAAGAGTGTAATGTTGTAATTAACAATCTTTTTCATATTAATAAAGTGATTTCTGGTTTAACAAATCTTATAGCATTTATAGTTTAATATTATAATTGTCAAAGTAAATAATCATAAGGTCTAAAGACTATGAGAAAAGAAGAATTGTTCGTACATCTGGATATGTATGTGGTAGACACAATTCTTTAGTTAGTCTTGAATATTGTTCACAACTTAAGTTAAAGGTTGGGCACCTTTATCTTGTTAAAGTTGTAGAATTCTTTTGCTAGCATTTGAGTGGGATCAAATGAGATATGATGAGTCTAAAATCATCGGAGTGTCTTCGAGCAAAAGAATCTAGTGCATTGGGTGCATTGAACTGGATCACAATGAAATACTTTATCTATAACCGTCAGTAGATAAAAGTCTTTTCATTATCAGGACAATTGGAGAGTCTATCTTAATCCTGAGATAATGATGGACTTATGGTTGCAAGTGATATCATTTGAGTTATCAATGAGTACGATTATATCGCATAGTCTATCCTCGATAGTTTGGTGATATTCATTTGTTAATCGATAGAGGACTTCATTTATAGATATGGACATCGTGGCTCCATTTATTAAATGAGAGTATATATCATCATATGGATGTTTTGAGGTAATTGGATATTAAATCTCAACGTTGAGTTTTCGATAGTGTCTATTGAAAACATGGCTTCTGGACAAGTCAAAATATCCAAGTTCAAAACGTGGTCATATGAGTAAATATGGTAACTTGGAGAGTTATAGACGGTCTATGAACTCTTGGCGATTACTGATATTAATCACGAGGATACACTATCTCTAACATGATTGTCTAGGGTATGAATGAGGAACATCTTCCTTTTCTATCTTTATTTAAGAGTTCAGTTTTAGCTCTTTAGTGGAATGAGTTAAAATTAATGGATCGGACCTAAGTGAAGCATTTGTTGATTGTGATTAGGTTATGTCTATTGAAGCTTAAATTTAGATGGCCCGCCAAGATCCCCAATCCACACGGACTTGCATGGATCACTTGATATATTCTACCGGACCAATTTATGGGTCCATTTAGAATTGCATTTAATATATTAAGAATATAATTTGCACATTATTTATTTAATGGGCTGCACAATTATATTAATATATTAATGAAAAGCATGTGGGCTTGTTTCTCTTAGTAAGAATGGGTCTGGTTCACATGTGGGCTTTTTATTTAAAGTCCAATGGATTAAATGAAATAAGGAAATAATATATGGCCCATTTATTTTAAGTGGGGCGGCAAAGGTGAATAAATCAACCTAATATATTATTTTGTTTCATTGTTTAATTAAATAAGAATTAATTAATTAATTAATTAATTGTTTAATTAAGAAACAAATCTTTTCTGATTAGGAAATATGATTCCTAGAGTTATACTATTGGTAGTAGTATACTAAAATTAAAAGACTTGTTTGATAAGAAAATAAATAATTAATTTTATTTATTTAATCAAATAAGAAGTCTTTTTATTTATTCAAATAAAAGAATAAAAGATCTATGAGTTGGATTAGGGTTTGAAGTCTTAAACTACATGTGAATTTGGGTACAACACAAAGTCCTCTTTTGTAAAGGAAATTGCGGCAACCCTAGTGTTCCTACATGAAGGATTTCGGCAACCCTAATAGAATAGAAGAAGAAAATTTAGGCCACCTATATATTCACACATATAGATTTCGGCCACCACATGAGTTGTTCTTGAGACAATTTTCTTCTTCTTCTTAATTCATAGAGAGTATTATTTTTATTCTACTAAAAACATAAAAGAGTGAATAGATTATTCTTTGATGGTACACTAATTGCTTGTTCATCAATAAGCTTGTGTGTACAACATCGATTTAGGTTCACGCGAGTTTCGATCATTAGATTGAGAACTCAAAAGTGACCGGAATAATCTTAGTCTTCTTTTGATTGTTTTTGTGACTAACAAAGAAAAGAAAAGTTTGTTTGTCCACTATCAGGTTTGCAATTCAAAGAAAAGGGAGACCACGCTCCTAGGTGATCCACGTTCGTGCTAGGATTGAAGATCTTGCGGATTACCATCGACGTAAGTCAATCGGATCACGGGACAAAAGGTATTCTTCTTTTGTTAGATAATATATATGTTTAATTGATTAAAGGGTTTAAGGTTCATAAAAAGGAAAAATTTTAAAACATACTAAAACTACTTTTAGTCTCGCTTCCGCTGCGTGTACTACGGTATTTTTCCCTACAACTTATCTGTAGATCGAGATATGAAGCGGTTCAGTGCTGCTATCCTGCCTGTCAATCCCTATACCTGCATGAGGGTAGTGGGGGATTCAAGATCCATGATGGCTTTGATCTTTTCGGGATTGGCCTCAATCCCTCTCTCGTGTACCATGAACCCAAGAAACTTTCCTACTACTACCCCGAAAGCACACTTAGCAAGATTCAATTTCATTTGGTTCTTGTGTTTTGTTTAAATTCTTGGTGTGTGTCTTTTGCTAGTCTTAGCTTTCTAATAAGTGTTCCTATGTCCTTGTTAGTACATTACATACTTATGTTGTGTTTGGTGAAGTTATTGTAGGAAATGGTTCAAAAATTGCTCAGGATGTGACCAATAAGTGATTGTCGCGGTTTGGCCATCCTAACCATACCGTGACATTAAAAAGAGCGATAGCTAATTTAGTAGAAGATGGTGTCGCCATGAAAAAGATCGACATCACAGGGCGACAACACACCTGATACTTGTCGTCGTGAGATAATTCATTCGTCACCAAATAACATACAGCGACAACGTGAATCACTTAACCAAACGACAGTGTTTTGGGCTGTCGCCATGGTGTCGCCGTGACAAATGGCGACATTCTAAATAGTGACCTAGGGCAAACAGGCGATAAAGCTGTCGTCTCACGAACAGAAGTGACACATTCCAAATTCTCTTAACTCTCTCAAGCCGTGGCACGCACGAAACCGACTACATTGGTAATTCTAATCCCTAGTTCTTTGATTTTTCCATTCTCATTTGCTCTACATAGCATTTAGATATCCTAGGGGTGGTTTTGTGTTTGATTTGAAGTGGTTAGTGCCTAGGATTGGAGTTTGTGTTTATATTGTCACTACAAGAAAAAAAGCCTATTGGGACGAAAATCTATTGGGACGTTTTTTTTTCGTCCCAATAGGAGGTCTATTGGGACGAAATATATTTCGTCCCAATAGGCAGTCTATTGGGACGAATTCTATATTTCGTCCCAATAGACATCCTATTGGGATGAAAAAAAGTTCGTCCCTAAAGGTCTTACCATCTTGGACATAATTCGTCCCAATAGACATTCTATTGGGACGAATATTTATTTCGTCCCAATAAAATGTCTATTGGGACAATTTTTGTCTAATGTGGTAAGGCTTTTAGGGACGAAATACATAATTTGTCCCAATAGACTGCCTATTGGGACGAATGTATTTCGTCTAATGTGGTAAGGCTTTTAGGGACGAATTAGTTTCGTCCCAATAGGATGTCTATTGGGACGAAATACATAATTCGTCCCAATAGACTGCCTATTGGGGCGAATGTATTTCGTCCCAATAGGTTTTCTTTTTATTTAAAATTATAATGGTTAATAAATTTTGTTGACCTTTAGGGACGAATTTCTTTCGTCCCAATAGGATATCTATTGGGACGAAATACATAATTTGTCCCAATAGACTGCCTATTGGGACGAAATAAATTTCGTCTCAAAAGGTTTTCTTTTTATTTAAAATTATAATAATTAATTAATTTTGAAAGATTTTCTATTATTTTTTAAAAAAGGAACTAAACCGTTGGAATCGGAACCGAACTATTGAAACCGAAACCGTTGGTTCCGAATCAAAAATCAAAACTTGAAAATGATGGAAAATGACACATTTTTAAAGTGTTTTTGTAAGAAAGTCACCACTTTAATAACTTAAGTTTAAAAGGCACCTATTATGGTGAACGGACAAAAATGCCCTTACTTTACACACATTCTCTTACTTTGAAGTTTTTATTTTTTTATTTTTTTTTATTATTCTTTCATCTTCTTCGCAGAGGTTTGTTTAACAGATCTCTAATGGAGGTTGAACATCATTGGATAATTAGTTTAGTGGCGCTACGGAGATTTTTTTTGTTTTGAATCTTCCATTATTGAGCCTTTTCATTTTATTCTTCAAGTATTTTGTAAACCCGAATCAAAAATTGAAACCGTTGGTTCCAAATCGAAAATCGGAGTCATGTTTAATTCCGAGTACGATTAACAATTGACCATTTGATCTGACAATATATGATTTGAACAAAATAGTTTAATTAAATGTTATAATAAATGTGTTTTAATATCAATTTGTTTATCATATAAAAATAAAATTTAAGTTAGTGGAATCAATCTACAAATATAATTTTAATCGAAAAATAATTAATAAAAAATTAATAAGAAGTAGAGGTTATATATAAATATTATGCTTTTGTTATCATAAACAAAGAAGCAGCAAAGTGGTTGGGCGTGTGTGGGTGGGTGTGTGTGTGCAGGGTTCGACTCACCTTGAGGACAACAATTAAAATTGATTTGTGTGGGTGGCTGGTGGGTCAGTGGGTGCGTGCAGGTAGGGTGGGGGTGTGTGGGTGGTGCGTGGGTGGGTGGCTGAAGCAATAATTTTTTTTTTTTTTTTTAATTTTTTTTTTTAAAATTTCGTCCCTATAGGATACCTAAAGGGACGAAAAATTATCTAAAGGGACGAAATATTTCGTCCCTACAGGTTGTCAAAGGGGACGAAAATACAATTCGTCCCTACAAGTTGTCTATTGGGACGAATATTTTTGTCCCTATACCTTATCAATTGGGACGAACAAAAATCATCCCTATAGGTAGTTTTAAGGGACGAATTTCAATTTTCGTCCCAAAGAAGCTGTTGCGACCCACCTGAGGGGACGGAAATTGGGACGAATAAAATTCGTCCCAATAGACCTATTGGAACGTTTTTTGGGCTATTGGGACGAAAAAAAATCGTCCCAATAGCCCTTTTTTTTTGTAGTGTGTGTGTATTGGAGTGTTTGAGCACTTGTGGAGAGATTATGGTTTATTAAGGAGTGTTAGGTGTAAGGATTCCCATCTATTGATTGGCTTATTTCGTGGACAAACCACATATTGGGGCTTGATGTAAGGGTAGCTTAGGTATTTGATGGTTGGTGTTTTACACAACCAAGGCCCTTTCAAGACCTCAAGAGATGAAGTACCAAAGGTAAATTCTAGTGATTACTTGCTTTGAAGAGATCTAGTTGCACACACACACAACTCATGCATAAATCTTATTCTTGTATGTTGTGTGTTTTATATGTGTGCATGCATGTTCTTGAACATCTCTTCTTGCATGTTTTATTTGATTGCATCTTGTTCATTGAAATGCCATGACATGTTTAGGCATTAGGATGCAAAGTCATGAATTCTATTCATGCATGTTTAAGTGATTGCATCTTGTTCGTTGAAATGCCATGACATGTTTAGGCATTAGGATGCATTCACTTCCCACACTTGTGCTTCACGATTAGTCTTAAGTGTGGTGTAACTCGTTTCCGTTTGTGTGATCGGAAACGTCTGCGCTTGCACGATGGTGTGCATGTCTTAGCGCGATGGTTGACCACTTGAGAAGGTCTCATTCTTCTTTTGGATAAGTGGTAGTTTTGGTTTGGTTGATTGGAGTAAAGTGTCTAGTTTCAAAAGATTGGATTTCAATATTTTAAGTGTTTTCAAAACTGACCTTTGCATGGTCTTGTGACCATAAAGTTTTACACAAAGCTTCAAAATGAGTTTTGAAAATTTCTGTACAAACTAGACACCCATACCTTTCCAACGGTATATTATTCGTAATATTTCATGACCGTTTGGATTGGTTTTAAAATCTCCAAAGTTACAACCAAAACAGGGCAACTCTGTTGTTGTCCGTTTCTGACCTTTGGTCACTCAATTGACCATAACGTTTTCTACAGACATCAAAATGTCATTCTATAAAAATGAGTAGAAATTAGACATCCATACCTTTCCAACGATATATCATACGAAAGGTTTCGATATCGTTTGGTCATGTTTCGAAGTGCTCGAATCTTGAGCCACTGCACTGACGCGAGTACCGCGAAAATGCCCATAATTTTTCCATTCTTCCAAAACGACATAGTTTCACTTGGGCATTATAAATACATATCTTTCTCATCATTTTGAGGGAAGAGCCACAAAATCAAACCCTAGAGAGAGAGGCTCCATATTCTTGAGAGAGAAAGAGAGACTTGAGAGAAAAAGCTTAAAGATTACATCTTTATCTCTCTAAACCCATTCCCACATGCACAAATCATCATCTAGGCATCATCTAGGTTCATCTAGCATGTGCTAATGCATGGGTCTTCTTCAACACACATGGTATGATTTGTTGAACCCTTTTATCTTACATAATTAGTGTTTCTACTTATCAATTTTATCTCATTTATTACTTGTATGTGTTTAGATTAATTTCTACATACATGATTGAGATTATGTGTTGATTGGGTTATTTATATTAGCTAGGTTTTCATGCCTATTTTATATCTAGCTAATTAATCTCATTATATGATTGAGATTCTTTTTGATAGCTTAATTGATTAGGTCATTATTGCCTAAAAGCTATGCCATAAATATTCTTGTGTGATTTATTGATAACTAGGTTGATAGATTGTATTTTAATCAACTAGTTAATCTTTTGAATGTTTGTGGGTTATTTGTGATAGCTATTGTATTTAGGATTGGTCATCCTTAACATAGCTAAAGTTGTATGCCATGTCATATAGCTATTTTCATATCTAGGATTGATTTTATTGACATCATAAAATCCTAGATAAACATTTAGTGTTCCCTAGCATTACTTGCATATTTGGATATCTTTGCATATTCACATAGGGTTTTGATCTCTTCAGAGAAGTAAGTCTTGTGTGATAGACCGGGATTAGGTCGGACACCGGGATTAGGTGGTCACATGAGCAAATTGGACTAGGTCCACTTTTACAGGCCTGCGGGTAGTGGTAGCGGGATATTGGTCGGGATTAGGCCGTCAAACCTGGATTAGGTTGTATACGCTATCACAATTAGTGGATTCGAGGTTCGAGTGTGGCGCACTTACCAGCCCGTGGTTTTTCCCTGTTGAGGGTTTCCACGTAAAAATCAAGTGTCATTTATATTTCCGTACCTTTACACTTGATTTATTGTATTGACTAGATTGGGGTATTTTCGTAAATTTGACTAAACGCGAAAATTGGGTAATAACGATTAAAATCTATTCATCCCCCCTCTAGATAATTTTATACACACCGTTAATTTGTTTCATTAGGGGTTGGTGGTATTCTTGCAGAAGCGCCATTGTACTGCCTAATTTTCGTTTTACAGTGGGTATCCGAATTTTTGTGATAAAATGCCTTCTAAGATGAAGTTGCCAAGTAAGGGTGGAAAGGGTAGTAAGGTCCCCACACCGAAGAAGCCAAGTCAAGCGGCTCAGAAGAAGAAGGGTCCTAAGTCTACCTTGAACAAAGACTTTGATGACCGAATGGAGACATTCAGTGAGAAGAAAATTTGGGTCTAAAGGGGGGTTAATTTGAAAGACCTGGAGAACACTCCCATCCCGGCGACAGTAAATGATAGGGGGTAGGGAGGATTACTAGCCGTACCTTCTATGTCCAGTGAGAGGCTCATGAGGGAGTTCTATACTAGGATGAACCCCGGGGAGTTCATAAAAGGGGGTCCGGTACTAGTTAGAGGAGGTCCCGTTCACATGAATGCCGTTGAGATAAATATTTATTTTGGGACCACACTTTTGGATTTTGAGGAGATGCAGGAGCGCATGATAGAAGGGATTACCTCGAACCCGTTGTATGTGATAGGTTTGGTAGACTTTGCCAACACTTTAGCGATCACCCCGATGTTGTTCTGGATTGCTAGGGGACACTCCCTCATGATTGCTAGGGGACACTCCCTCAAGCAATCCAACTTGAAGATTGAGTCAGCATTTTGGCACTTCTTCATCACGTTCTCGCTTAGGCCAGTTTCCCACAGGTCTACAGTCCTATTTGAGGCAACCCGGATATTGCACTGTAATATGGAGGGGTAGCCTATTGATGAGGGTGTTTTAGTGAAGATGGAGATTTATAAGGTTAGGCGAAACGAGTCAGATTCAGACATTCTTCCTTTCTAGTGTTTGATTACCAAGATTTGTAGGCTAACGGGTGTGGATATGTTTGTGGATGTTCTGAAATCCCCTCCACCTGATTTGGGTTTGCAAACATGGCGTCGCTTGCTTGGCAAGCATGGGGTAAGGATAGACTTGACACGGTTCTAGTTTGGTTTCGGTTTCGGTACTGAACCAGCTGTTTTTGTTCCAAGGTTTGGTGGAACCGAAACTGAAATCGGCATATGCTAGTTCTGGTTTCGGTTCCAGTTCTGGAACCATCGGTTCCGACCAAACCGGTGGTTTTGAACCTTTTTTATTTTGATTTTGATTTTGATTTATTTTATATTTTTTATTAATAAAACTCAGTCTGTCAAGAGAGTAAAAGACCAAGAGTCGATCCAACCGTCCAACCCAGATCAGTCCAAGTATCCAACTGTCTAAGAAGAAGAAGAAGAAAAAAAAATCAAAATCAGATGGTGCCATGGTGGTAATGCCGTGATGATGGTGGATCGAAGGGATTTGAGGTGGATCGAAGAAGAAGAGGATGAGATCGATCGACGAGAAGAAGAAGAAGAAGAAGAAGAAGAAGAAGAAGAGGAGGAGGATGAGGATGAGGATGAGGAGGAGGAGATCGAAGTAAAGAAGAAGAAGAGGAGGAGGAGGAGATCAAAGAAGAAGAGGAGGAAGATAAAGAGGAAAGAAGAAGAAGAGTCTGACGGTTGTGTGTGAGTAAGTAGAAGAAGGATTTAGGTTTAGGTTTAATATTTATATTTTAAAAAATAAAAATAAAATTTGGAACCGTCGGTTCGAACCAGAACCGGAACGGTCGATTCCATTCCGGTTCTAACCGCTTGGTTCCGTAAACCTTGGAATCAGAACCAGAACCGGCCTCCCTCGGTTTTGATTTTGGTTTTGGTTCCACTCATGTTCCACGGTTCGAACCGTAACCTTGTCAGGTCTAGGTGATGCTCGGAGAGCCACAGAGGCCACCCACGAGGAAGAGGAAGAGGAAGAGGAAGAGAGTTAGCAGATCGGAGGCCGGCACGAGTGCCGAGGTAGATTTTGATAGAGTGGTGATGGATGATGAGCAGGATGAGCAAGATGTTGAGGACGATGGAGCCCCAGCTATTGTTGATGATAGGAGCCAACCTTTAGGTCTTCGAATTCTAGATGGTGTGGAGCGTATTATGGAGACTCAGTTCGATGATTTCAATATTCTACATACGGATGTGTTGGCCTTGGCGACGAAGCAACAGACTTTAGAGGTGAGGCAGACAAAGATTGTCACTAGGCAGAAGGCCTTGGAGAGTTTGATTGGGATTTGACCGAGACTGTGATCATGAGCTTTACAGAGCTCCGTCAGGAGTTGAAACTCACTCTATATGTCAGGAGGCCGAGGCAAACTATTGATCCAGCCACTGTACCTATTCCTAGTACCACAGTCGCCATAAAGACTCCCAGTATTCCAGCTACCATACCAGGACCCAGTACTGTAAGGTTCCCATTTGTTGATTGTCTCATTTCATGGACAAACCACATGTTGGGGTTCTTTGTAAGGGTAGCTTAGGTGTTATTGTTATTGCTTAAGCCCTTTGAAGACCTCGTCTTGATAAGCATCGAAGGTAAATTTCTATGTGCTTACTTTTCTTTGAAGAGATTAGTTGCACACACACACTTAACATACATTGCATATGTGTGTTTTCTCTTCACATGTCACATTTCACACTTGCACTAATATGTTATTTTTGTTGTGTGTATTTGTGTCTTATAATTTGTTTCCCGATAGTATTTGGAAACGTCCGCGCATGCACTATAATGTGCTTGGTTTTGCGTGAAGACCGCCTACGAAGAATGCCCTTGGCTTCTCCTTGGTTTTCACCTATGTTGGTGATCGACGGTTATGATCGGTGGCCTGGCTGCCGAATGAAATTGCCGTTTACTTCCAGAAGTGTCTGGAGCAATTCTACAGTTACGATCGGTGGTCACGACCGTCGTTCGAAACCGCCGTTCAAGACCTGATTGATTTTATCTCTCGGTTTGATACGCGGTTGTGTCGGCGGTCACGAAACCGCCGAATGAAACCGCCGTTCATACATGATTGATTTTTTCTCTCAGTTTGATTCAGCGGTTAGATCGGCGGTCACGAAACCGCCAAATGAAACCGTCGTTGGTCCCCTGTTCTTCTCGGTTCCAATTCGGTTGTTATGATCGGCGGCCTGGCCTTCGATTGAAACCGTCGATCGGTTCGTTTCAGGGGCAAACTTGTCTTTTCACATGCTCTGTTTTTCATACCTATAAATCCATCACTTTCACTTGTTCTGAATGTGACTCTTTAATCATCAAGAACCCTACTTTCAAAAGAGAGAATGTTAAGAGAGAAAGCAACCAAGTTTGCTCATTAAACACTCAAACCAAAAATCCATTTGTATTAAAGTTCATCTAGCATTCTCTAGCATATCTAGGATGCTTGCTTGCATGGGTCTTTTATCATCACACTTGCTTTGGTAAGCTTTTCACTATTATCATATATAATTAGTGTTTTATTTATCATGGCATCTCTTTTTATTACTTGATTGTTCTTAGATTAAATTCTAATATTCAAGATAGAGATTGTTGTGTTGATTTGATTGAGTGTTGTTTTTGTGATAGATATCTAGGTTTCTATAGTCTATGATTATCTAAGCTAATTGACATGTCATTTAGCTTTAATATCTAGGATTGTTTTTAATTGCAAATTCATCATCTTAGATAAGCATATAGGGTTTCCCTTGCTCTATGTTGCATTTGAATATTCATATATTCACTTAGGGTGTTAATCTCTTTTTAGAGAATTAAGTCTTGTGTTGTGACCAGGATTAGGTTGCTTAATTCACAAGCAATCGGACTAGGTTCGCTTATACCGGGATTAGGTAGGTGTGTGATTACTTCGGGGATTAGGTTGTAATTTCATCACATTTAGTGGATTCGAGGTTCGGGTGTGGCTCACTTAACAGCCCGTGGTTTTTTCCGTGAGGGTTTCCACGTAAATATTAAGTGTTGTTTTAATTTCTGTACAATATTACACTTGCTATATTTTATTAACTATTAGGGGTATTTTTGTATTCTTGTCCTTAAAAGAAAATTGGGTAAAATTAGTTAAAATCTATTCACCCCCCTATAGATTAATAGTTTACACACCGTGAGAACTTTCAATTGGTATCAGAGTGGGTTCCTAAATATAGTTAGGTGATCCTTGCTCACTTTGGTGTGTTTTGCATTTTGTGTGATTTTTTATCATTCTTACATTTGCATTCATTTCATTTATTCATAAACACTATGAGTGGAAACGGTGGAAATGGTGGTGGCAACGAGGATGCCTCAAGCACAAGGCCTCCACTTTTTACCGGGTTGAACTATTCCCAATGGCAAGGGAAGATGGTGTTAGGATTATGCTCAATAACAAGAGTGTAATAGTGTTTTTGACAATCTATTCATATTAATAATGTGATTTCTGGTTTAACAAATCTTATAGCATTTATAGTTTAATTATTATAATTGTCAAAAGTAAATAATCATAAGGTCAAAAGACTGTGAGAAAAGAAGAATTGTTCATACATCTGGATATGTATGAGGTAGACACAAATCTTTAGTTAGTCTTGAATAATGTTCACAACTTAAGGTAAAGGTTGGGCACCTTTATCTTGTTAAAGTTGTAGATTCTTTTACTGGCATTTAAGTGGGATCAAATGTGTTATGATGAGTCTAAAATCATCAAAGTGGCTTTGAGTAAAAGATCTAGTGCACTAGGTGCATTGAACTGGATCACAATGAAATACTTTATGTAGGACCGTCATTAGATAAAAGTCTTTTCATTATCAGACAATCGGAGAGTCTATCTTAATCCTGAATAGATTTTAAGCTTTTTACCCAATTTTTCGTATTAGTCCAAATTACAAAATTACCCCTAAATAGATAAAGCAATAAATCAAGTATAAAATGCGGAAATTAAATAACACTTGATTTTTACGTGGAAACCCTCACGGGAAAAACCACGGGCTAGTAAGTAAGCCACACTCGAACCTCGAATCCACTAAATGTGTAAACGATTACAACCTAATCCTGGAAGTAATCACACACCTACCTAATCCCGGTATGAGTGAACATAGTCCGATTGCTTGCGAATTAAGCAACCTAATCCCGGTCACAACCAAGACTAATTCTCTAAAAAGGATTACACCCTAAGTGATATATGAATATTCAAATGCAACATAGAGCAAGGGAAACCCTATATGCTTATCTAAGATGAGAATATGCAATTAAACACAAACTAGATATTCAAGCTAAATGACATATCATTAACATAGATAATCATAGATTAGAGAAACCTAGATATCTATCATAAAAACAACACTCAATAAATCAACACAACAATCTCTATCTTGAATATTAGATAATAATCTAAGAACAATCAAGTATAAAGAGATGCCATAATAATTAAACACTAATTATGTATGATAATAGTGAAAAACTTACCAAGGCAGTGTGATGATCAAAGACCCATGCAAGCAAGCATCCTAGATATGCTAGAGAATGCTAGATGAACTTTGATGCAAATGGATTTTTGTTTGAGTGTTTAATGAGCAAACTTGATTGCTTTCTCTCTTAAAATTCTCTCTTTTGAAAGTAGGGTTCTTGATAATCAAAGAGTCACATTCAGAACAAGAGAAAGTGATGTATTTATAGGCATGAAAAACAGAGCATGTGAAAAGACAAGTTTGCCCTTGAAACGCACCGATCGACGGTTTCAATAGGCGGCCAGGCCGCCGATCATAACCGCCGAATTGGCACGAGAGGAACGGGGGACCAACGGCGGTTTCATTCGGCGGTTTCGTGACCGCCGATCTAACCGCCGAATCAAACCTGAGATTAAAAAATCAATCAGGTATGAAAATGGCAGTTTCATTCGTGACCGCCGATTCAACCGTCGAATTAGGCCGAGAGATAAAATCAATCAGGTCTTGAATGGCGGTTTCGAATGGCGGTCGTGACCGCCGATCATAACCGTAGAATTGCTCCATACACTACTGGAAGCAAACGGCGGTTTCATTCGGCGGCCAGGCCGCCGATCATAACCGTCGATCACCAACAAAGGTGAAAACCAAGGAGAAGCCAAGGGCATTCTCCGTAGGCGGTCCTCGCTCTAAACCAAGCACATTCTAGTGCATGCGCGGACGTTTCCGAAAACAATCGGGAAACGAATTACAAGACAACAAGACACAATTACACACAACAAAATATAACAAATAAATGCAAGTGTGAAATGTGACAAGTGAAGAGAATGCACACATATGCAATGTATGTTACGTGAGTGTGTGCAACTAATCTCTTTGAAGAAAAGTAAGCACATAGAAATTTACCTTCGGTGCTTATCAAGACGAGGTCTTCAAAGGTCTTGAGCAATAACACCGATACCTAGGCTACCCTTACAAAGAACCCCCAACATGTGGTTTGTCCACGAAATGAGCCAATTAACACATGGGAACCTTACAAAGAAGTTTGAACCTAGGCAAGAAAGGACCAAAAGGAAAGGAGTCCGATGTTTCGAGTGTGGTGGCATAGGTCACTTTGCCCCCGAATGTGCAAATCACAATGAGAAGAAAAAGGGAAAAGTGATGGCCGCCACTTGGAGTGGAAGTAGTGATGACTCCAATGAGGAAGATGAGTCTTCAAGTGATGAAGAGCTCATGGCTAACCTCCTAGCTTTTGCCTCCTCCCATAAAAGCAAAAGTGCTAGTGAAAGAGAGGAAGAGAGTCAAGAGGAAAATGACTCAAGTGAAGAAGAAAGTGATTCCTTTTCTAACTCCATAAATGAATTTGTGGAGAAAAAGGTGCTTGCCAAATACCATGCCGAGTTCAATGACTTAGCAATCAAGAGCACGAAAAAGATCAAGATGTTGAGAGAAGAAAATCTTGAGCTTTTATCTCATAATGACCACTTAAGTGAACAAGTGGAAAAGTGGAAAAGTTTAAGAAGATAGAAGATGAGCGAAGAAAGGACTTAGACTTATCTAGGAGAAATGAAGAAGGTCTAAAGAGGGAACTTGATGAAGCTTTAGAATCTTTAGCTAGGATGGATTCTAGCACCAAGAAACTTGATCATATACTTGGTGTTGGAAAGAGTCCATGTGACAAGAGGGGTCTTGGGTATGAAGATGGCAAGAAAATCTCAACCTCTAACAAGACCGTGTTTGTCAAGAGTTTGAGGAACAAAGAAGCTTCATTGGTGCAAATTCCTAGGAAGAAGTTAGAACTAGGACAATGTTCAAATGCACAAGTGAAGATGGTGCCAATAAGGCAACCTCAAGCTCAACCCTCTAGGGTCTCTCAAGCCAACATTCCTCCACAATTGGCTCATAAAGGAAAGAGACCAATCATGCAACCTCAAGCTAGGAAGCAATCTAGACCCGTTCAACAATGAAGATGGATTGAACCCACTCAACCACAAAGATATGGACAAGCTCCCATGCGTGCACAAGGCCCTTTGGGTGTGATCATGAGCTTGACCTTTTGGTGCCTCAACCACTTGGGCACTTCTTGGAACATACTCCTGTCAAAACTTGTTCCTAGGGTGTAGAGGAGAGGGTACATACATGGATCTCCAGCCCTCGACCAGGATGTCCTGCTTTATGGATGAGGCATCCTTGTCTTCAATGTAGCCAAGACCTGCTCTTGTCACTTGGCGTTTATTCCACCTCCCCACATGTGTCAGCCTCTTGGTGCTTGAAGTTCATCTATTAGCCATTAAGACCTTAACTTCTCTTCAAGCTCTCTTTTCAGCTCTTCTTCTCTCCGCTTAGCGATAAAGCTCTCTCTTTATCTTATCTTCATACCGCCATGTATCTTCCCCACTTTTCACACAAGTGTCTACTAGGGTTTAAAGCTCTAGTTCTCTTCTTTTATCTTCTAATTTCCTTGTCCTCATCATGCGATCTCGTCAACTTTGACTTTGTCGTCATTAAGATCCATACCTTCCACACTTCCATTTTTGGAGATTAGAGGACAATATCAACACTTGTGTCTCTCCTCTAATCTCCATTTCACCAATTGATCACCTCCTTCAATCAAGATCATCAAAGTTTTCTCTTATGATGAAGAGCCAAATCCTTATTGGTAGCTCAGCCAACTACTTCTATACCTAGTTTTCTTCTGATAAAGTGTCCACAATGATAAGCAACTTTGCATCTTTTTTCAACTTCTACACTCTTGGCTCCAAATTCCGTGTAGATGATGGCAAGTTCTTCATTACTTGAAGGATTTTCGTCATCTTCATATTTATCCCATAAGGTGGCCCACACCTTCCCTTTCTTCTATCCTTCAAGTTTCCACACTCCGGGAGAATGCCCGAATCCTCCACATAGTAGCACTGAATCCCTCTCTTGAAGACCTCCCTGTTTTGGCTTGTCATTGAGTCCCAGTTCTTCAATTGAGATACCCTCCTTCTTGTCATGCTTCGAAGTTTCCAAAGAAATTGTCTTCTTCTTCTTAGGAGGTGAGGTGGTTAATTTCACAAATCTCCTAAATCTCTCTAGTAAGAGAGGCATCTCCTCAACGGAGTCAATTTCTTCTCTCACGAAATCACTCATAGTGTTTGTGTTGAATGAATGCACATGTGAAGAATGCAAAATGTATGAAGAAATCAAACAAACATACAAAATGCAAAACACACCAACAATGAGCAAAGGATCACCTAAGTATATCTAGGAACCCGCTCTGATACCAATTGAAAAGAATACTCGGTGTGTTCTAAATATGTTATCTAGAGGGGGGGGGTGAATAGATTTTAACGATTATTACCCAATTTTCGCATGCAAGTCAATTTTACGAAAATGCCCCTACTAGTCAAAAATACATACAAGTGTAATAAGATACGGAATTTAAATAACACTTGATATATACATGGAAACCCAACAACTGGGAAAAACCACGGGTTGTATAGTGCGCCACACTCGGAACTCGAAATCACTAATTGAAATGAAGTTTACAACCTATGTAGACCTCGTCTAACACTCCGGTCTATAACCCCTCACTTCTACCCAGCGGGCCTTTATTAGCAACCCTATTCCAATTTGCTTGAGGCCTAAGCACTCTTAGCCCCAAGACTTACTTCTCAATGAAGAGAAACAACCTATGTGAATATATATGAATATTCAAATAACAAACAAGGCTAGGTAACCTTAGATGCTTATCTAGGATGATGAATAATCAATTTAAATCAATCCTAGAATCAATTGCTAAATGACATGTCAAATAGCATAGATAATCATAGATTATAAAAACCTAGATATCTATCAAAAACAACACTCAATCAATTCATCACAATTAATCTCTTTTCTTGTATTTAGCATATGATCTAAAACATACAAGTAATTTAAAAGAGATGGCTTGGTATTTAAAATACTAAAATAAGATGAAATTAATCAAAATCTTACCAAGCAAGTTATGATAATGCAAACCCATACATGGATGCACTCTATATAGACATAGGAGATGCAATATGAAATTTGATGCAAAAGGGGTTTGATTTGAGTGGTTAAAGGTGAGTTCTTGATTTGATTTTCTCTCAAAATCTATCTTTGAAGTTTAGGGTTCTTAAGAGTCAAAGAACTTATTCAGATAATGAGAAAGTGTGATATTTATAGACATCAAGAACAGGGCAAGTGAAAAGACAATTTTGCCCCTGAAATCGCACGATCGGCGGTTTCATTTGGTGGCCAGGCCGCTGAATTGAACCACCGAATGGCTCCCGAGCGGAACAAGGGAACTTCGGTGACTTCTTTCGGCGGTTTCTCAACCGCCGATCGTAACCGCCGTTTTGGACCCGAGAGATATATTTCAATCAGGTCTCATTCGGCGGTTTCGAACGGCGGCCAGGCCGCCGAACGTAACCGCCGTTTCACCAAAAATGGTGAAACCAAGGAGAAGCCAAAGGCATCTCCACTGGCGATCATCGCGCAAAACAAAGCACATCAACGTGCACGCGCGGACGTTTCCGAACAACCTTCTGGAAACGAATTTCTCCACAGTAAAAACTAATCATGCATGAAGTGCAAGTGTGGGTATTGAATGAATCCTAATGCCTATCATGTCATGGCATTATCATATAACAAGATGCAATCAATTCAACATGCAAGAAGAGATATTTAATAATTCAATAAAGCACAATGCACACAAAATATAAACACAACATTCAAGAATAAGAGTTATGCATGTTGTGTGTGTGTGCAACTATATCTCTTCAAGCCAAAGTAAGCACTACAAATATACCTTTGGTGCTTGTCCTCTTGAGGTCTTGGAAAGGGTCTTTGATCTTCAACCTTAATCACCTAGACTACCTTTACAACCAAACCCCAACATGTGGTTTGACCGTTAAATAAGCCAATCAATTAATGAGAATCCTTACATATCTAGGTTTCTATAATCTATGATTATCTAAGCTAATTGACATGTCATTTATCTTTAATATCTAGGATTGTTTTTAATTGCAAATTCATCATCTTAGATAAGCATATAGGGTTTCCCTTGCTCTATGTTGCATTTGAATATTCATATATTCACTTAGGGTGTTAATCTCTTTTTAGAGAATTAAGTCTTGTGTTGTGACCGGGATTAGGTTGCTTAATTCGCAAGCAATCGAACTAGGTTCACTTATACCGGGATTAGGTAGGTGTGTGATTACTTTTGGGATTAGGTTGTAATTTCATCACATTTAGTGGATTCGAGGTTCGGGTGTGGCTCACTTAACAGCCCGTGGTTTTTCCCGTGAGGGTTTCCACGTAAATATCAAGTGTTGTTTTAATTTCCGCACAATATTACACTTGCTATATTTTATTGACTATTAGGGGTATTTTCGTAATCTTGTCCTTAAACGAAAATTGGGTAAAATTAGTTAAAATCTATTCACCCCATCTCTAGATTAATAGTTTACACACCGTGAGAACTTTCAAGTACTTCAGCTGCTCAATAGATTATGCCTGATCTAGTCCTTCAGATAACACTTTCTTCTAAGGAAGAGGCAACTCAGTTGGAGTTAGCCTTGGCCCGCTCACTCACGGAGCAAGGAGTTCGCTCTGCAGGAGGTCATCTTGTAGATGAGGTAGTAGCTCAGAGGAGATTGGCTGAGGTGCAGGCTAGGAGAGAGACCACGGCTAGAGAGAGAGAGAGAGAGAGAGTTGAAGGACCCGAAAGGGAAGGGTAGAGTTGAGTCTGAGCAGGCTGAGGAGAAGTCTGAGTAGTTACCACTAGGGGTGGGCATGGGTTGGTTTGGGTTGGGTTTGACTATAGCCAAACCAAACCATTCCATTATAAAATCGGTTTAATGTTTTACAACCCAAACCAAACCATTTATAAGGTAAAACCAAACCAAACCAAACCGATAAAAATCGGTTTGGTTCGGTTTGGTTTAACGATTTAAGAAAATAATTACATTAATAATATCAAATTATCAATATAAGTAGTTAAACCAATAATCAAAAAGATAAAAAACAATCTTAATTTATAATACTAAATTTAACTCAAGTGCAGAACGATAATCGTTAAAAAAAAATAAAAAAATAAAAAATACTCAAGTGTAGAACGCCTAAAACTTAAAAATAAAACTAAATCGTTTAAGCTTCTAAATTAATAATATCTACCACCGTCTAAGCAACCACTTTGAAGTTTCGAAGTTCACTTCTTGTTGTATTGGATTAACTTTAGGTTTTATATGTTTTATCCAATAATTTAATTAATATATATATATATATACATATATATAAGTATGTAATGGTTTGGGTTGGGTTATACGGTTTGATAAAACGCAACCCACAAACCAACCCAAACCAATTGGGTTGCTCAAAAACAACTCAATCGGTTTATTTTATTGAACGAAACCAAACCAACCCGTTTAAATTGGTTTGGTTTGGGCGGGTTGATCGGTTTGGCGGTTTGGGTGCCCACCCCTAGTTACCACCTCCACCACTATCATTAAGATATTTTTAACTATCACATATGCATCATATTTTGACTTGGATATTTTGAGCACTTTAGTTTATATTTCAGTTTCTATTATTGATATTACTTTATTATATTTCTTTTATGAGCTTTATTTCCTCGTTTTTGTTTTATTTCATTTTCCTCTTGTTTCGTTTCTGATTAGAATAAGGGTGTGAGATGATTTTGGTAGTGGATTTAGGATTTATGTTCTTATTGATGAATTTTTGGATGATAGGAATGTTGAAGTATATGCTATTCATAATTGAACATCTTTTTGGATGATTTTGTGCATATTAGGTTGAGAAGGCATTTTGCAAAAAAAATTGGAAATACATTGATTATTTATGGACATATATGCATTCTTGCTTTGGATTTCTTAGGTTGCACCATTTGACCAATTTTACCTCCCATAAACATTAAGGACAATGTCCAATTTAGGTTTGGGGGTACATTTACGCAACACCACTTTACTTGCTTTGCTTGGTTTTACAAATTTGAGCCGAATTTTTTAAATTCTTGCGATAATGCCATAATGAGCATACTTTGCTTGCTGAGATTATGATTTACATGAGTAGTGAGGAATTGTGCATCTTTGCCATTGTTTGGTTTAGATTAACGTCATACCTTTTAGGATTTCATTGAACAAAGTACGTTAATCCTTTTCTCATAATGTTAGGGTGAATTATCGATTTTGCTTGAAGGCAAGGAATTAATAGTAGAGATTCCCCTGAAGATCACAAACATGGCTTAAAAAAGCGTATTTTGAGTTGTCAAAAAAATTCTCTCTGTAAACACTCTCAAACACTCTTTTAAGCATGTATAGGTCTCATTTGCACTTAAATATTGCATGTCATAGAAGATTATGGTCTGCTTGTAGACGATTTGATTTGCTTGTGGACAAACCTTTAGAAATGTCTTTACGCAATGCATGTGAAAAACCGTAAATTGGCCTAAATACTTCCATACCCTCTAATGTGTGTGCTCCCAAAACACATCTTAAGCTTTTCATTTTTGAACCACATCTAAATGAACCATATAGCCTATATAATTAACTTACCTTGACCAAATGATTTGCTAAGGCTTGGGATATGGATGTAAGCTCTTTTAAGAGAAAATGTTGATGCATATACCTAGACATGTAAATTTGTGTAAAAGAGTATTGAAATGCAAGAGTGGATGAAAAGAAAAAGAAAAGCAATAGAAAAAAAGAAAAGCAAAGAAAAAAAAAAAGAGATTGAAATAAAAGATGTATGCAAAAGAAAAGAAAAGAAAGGCAAAGCCAAGAAAAGAATAAAAATAGAACTATGAATTAGGCACAATTGGCCTAGATAAAGGGTTAAGAATTGAATAGGCTACTCAATAAAAAGTTTGAGTAGAGAATATGCAATTTAAGCGATATTGTAAGCAATGGATGCCAAGGGTGTGAACAAATGTGTGAAAGCAATTGGAACTCATAATTAGAATGTATGCCTTAAGTGTAATCATTGGGTTCCTTGTTATCTATTGCCTATGTATTTGACTTACCATTCACCTAAGGCCCCGTTACAGCCAAAGAAAGACCTTCGTGATCTTTAGGGATGTCTATTTTGTGAATTTTGGTTTACGCAAGTTCTTTCTAATTCATGACCTGTTGAAACAAATAATGGTGTGATCTAATATTAATCTAGAGGGGGGTGAATAGATTTTAATTGCTATTACCCAATTTTCGCATGTATGTCAATTTTACGAAAATACCTCTAACTAGTCACAATAGTATAACAAGTGTAATAAGGTGCGGAATGTAAATAACACTTGATATTTACATGGAAACCCTCACGGGAAAAACCACGGGCTGTTATGTGAGCCACACACAAACCTCGAATCCACTAATTGAAATGATTACAACCTAATCCCGGTTTAATGATCTAATCCCGATCAATAATCATCACAACTACCTAATCCCGGTATAAGTGGACCTAGTCCAATTGCTTGTGATTTAAGCTACTTAATCCCGATAGCAACACAAGACTTAATTCTCTAAGAAGAGATAATACAACCTAAGTGAATATATAAAATATCCAAAATGCAATTTAGAGCTAGGTTACTTTATATGCTTATCTAGGATAATGATTTTGCAATAAATTCAATCCTAGATATTAAAAGCTAGATGACATGTCAAATAGCTTAGCTAAACATAGATTATAAAAACCTAGATAGCTATCAAAATACAACACTCAATCATGTCAACACAACAATCTCTATTTTGTATCTATAATATATTATAAGAGCATACAAATAATATAAGAGATGTCAATGATAAATAAAACACTAATTATATATGATAATAGTGAAAAACTTACCAAAGAAAGTGTGTTGACCAAAACCCATGCAAGCAAGCATCCTAACTGTAAGGTTCCCATTTGTTGATTGGCTCATTTCGTGGACAAACCACATGTTGGGGTTCTTTGTAAGGGTAGCCTAGGTATCGGGTTTATTGTTCGAAGCCCTTTGAAGACCTCGTATTGATAAGCACCGAAGGTATATTTCTTTGTGCTTACTTGTCTTGAAGAGATAGTTGCACACACTCACAACTCATGCATTTGTTTAATACTTGTATGTTGTGTGTCTTATTTTTGTGCATTCATGTTCATTAACATCTCTTCTTGCATGTTAGTTTGATTGCATCTTGCATATCCAATTGCCTTGTCATGCTTAGACTTAGGATTGCATTTTTGCATTGGACGCTCCCAAAAGCGCTCTACAGAAGCGCTGTACGAACATTGCCCATTGAGCGCTGTTTAGACCTGATCGATTTAATTCGGTCGCTGTTGGGTCGCTATACAAAGCGCTCTACAAAGCGCTCTACGTACAGCGCCACTCTGTTTTCCCGTGAGAACAGAGTTGGGGCGCTGTACAAGCGCTGTACAAGAGGCGCTCTACGTACAGCGCCCAAGGCAAATATGAGGCCAACTTATCAAAACGACCACACCTTGTTTTGGCCCCCTATATATTTACCTCTTTGACTTTAGGTCAATCAAGAGAGTTTGAAAGGAATAATGAATTCCCGTTTATGCGTGCGTGTCTTTTAAAATATGACTTAGAGGGTGTGTGAAAGGGTTGTTAATCCGTTATTACCAAATATTCGGATTAGTCAATATTACAAATATAACCCCAATTCACAAAACAATAATCAAGTGTAATATGGTGCGGAAATATAAACGACACTTGATTTTTACATGGAAACCCTCAACAGGGAAAAACCACGGGCTGGAAAGTACGCCACACTCGAACCTCGAATCCACTAATTGTGATAGCGTATACAACCTAATCCCGGTTTGACGGCCTAATCCCGGCCAATATCCCGCTACCACTACCCGCAGGCCTGTAAAAGTGGACCTAGTCCATTTTGCTCATGTGACCACCTAATCCCGGTGTACGACCTAATCCCGGTCTATCACACAAGACTTACTTCTCTGAAGAGATCAACACCCTAAGTGAATATGCAATGATATCCAAATATGCAATATAGAGCTAGGGTACTCTAGATTCTTACCTAGGATTATATGATGACAATAAAATCAATCCTAGATATGAAAATAGCTATATGTCATGGCATCCAACTTTAGCTAAGTAAAGGATAACCAATCCTAGATACAAAGCTATCACAAATAACCCACAAACATTCAAAAGATTAACTAGTTGATTAAAAAACAATCTATCAACCTAGTTATCAATAAATCACACAAGAATGTTTATGGCATAGCTTTTAGGCAATAATGACCTAATCAATTAAGCTATCAAAAATAATCTCAATCATATAATGAGATTAATTAGCTAGATATAAAATAGGCATGAAAACCTAGCTAACATAAATAACCCAATCAACACATAATCTCAATCATGTATGTAGAAATTACTCAAAGAACATACAAGTGATAAAAGAGATAAATTGATAAGTAAAAACACTAAGATTAGATAAAATTAGTTTTTAACAAATCATACCATGTGTGTTGAAGAAGACCCATGCATTAGCATATACTAGATGAACCTAGATGATGCCTAGATGATGATTTGTGCATGTGGGAATGGGTTTAGAGAGAGAAAGATGTAATCTTTAAGCTTTTTCTCTCAAGTCTCTCTTTCTCTCTCAAGAATAAGGAGCCTTTCTCTCTAGGGTTTGATTTTGTGGCTCAGCCCTCAAAATGATGAGAAAGATATGTATTTATAATGCCCAAGTGAAACTATGTCGTTTTGGAAGAAATGGAAAAATTATTGGCATTTTCGCGGTACTCGCATCAGTGCAGCGACTCAAGATTCAAGCGATTCGAAACATGACCAAACGACATCGAAACCTTTCATATGATATATCGTTGGAAAGGTATGGATGTCTACTTTCTACTCGGTTTTATAGAATGACATGTAGATGTCTGTAGAAAAAGTTATGGTCAATTGAGTGACCAAAGGTCAGAAACGGACAACAACAGAGTTGCCCTGTTTTGGTTGTAACTTTGGAGATTTTAAAACCAATCCAAACGGTCATGAAATATTATGAATAATATACCGTTGGAAAGGTATGGGTGTCTAGTTTGTACAGAAATTTTCAAAACTCATTTTGAAGCTTTGTGTAAAACATTATGGCCACAAGACCATACATAGGTCAGTTTTGAAAATCATTTAAACATTGAAATCCAATCTTTTGAAACTAGACACTCTACTCCAAACAACCAAACCAAAACTACCACTTATCCAAGAGAAGAATGAGACCTTCTCAAGTGGTCAACCATCGTGCTAAGACATGCACACCATCGTGCAAGCGCGGACGTTTCCGATCACATAAACGGAAACGAATTACACCACACTTAAGACTAATCATGAAGTGCAAGTGTGGGAAGTGAATGCATCATAATGCCTAAACATGTCATGGCATTTCAATGAACAAGATGCAATCACTTAAACATGCATGAATAGAATTCATGACTTTGCATCCTAATGCCTAAACATTTCATGGCATTTCAATGAACAAGATGCAATAAAATAAAACATGCAAGAAGAGATGTTCAAGAACATGCATGCACACATATAAAACACACAACATACAAGAATAAGATTTATGCATGAGTTGTGTGTGTGTGCAACTAGATCTCTTCAAAGCAAGTAAGCACTAGAATTTACCTTTGGTGCTTCTTCTCTTGAGGTCTTGAGAGGGCCCTGGTTGTATAAAACACCAACCATCAAATACCTAAGCTACCCTTACATCAAGCCCCAATATGTGGTTTGTGAAACAAATTATAGCACGGTGTGTATAAAACTATCTAGAGGGGGGGGTGAATAGATTTTAAGCTTTTTACCCAATTTTTCGTGTTAGTCCAAATTACGAAATTACCCCTAAATAGATAAAACGATAAATCAAGTATAAAATGCGGAAATTAAATAAGACTAGATTTTTACGTGCAAACCCTCACGGGAAAAACCACGGGCTAGTAAGTAAGCCACACTCGAACCTCGAATCCACTAAATGTGTAAAACGATTACAACCTAATCCCGGAAGTAATCACACACCTACCTAATCCCGGTATGAGTGAACCTAGTCCAATTTGCTTGCGATCTAAGCAACCTAATCCCGGATGCTACACACAAGACTTACTTTCTCTATGAAGAGAATAACAACCCTAAGTGAATATATGAATATCCAAAATGCAACATAGAGCAAAGGAAACCCTATATGCTTATCTAAGATGATTAATATGCAATTAGAGCAATCCTAGATATCAAAACTAAATGACATGTCAAATCAAATAGTTTAGCTAATCAAGATTAAGCACAAAACCTAATTAGCTATCACAATACAACTTCTCAAACATACATCATACTAATCTCAAACTTGTATTCAAAGTATATAAAATAACATACAAGTAATTAAATGAGATTGCTTGTTAAGATAAACACAAAATATGTAAGATATTAGTGAAAAGCTTACCAAGCAAAGTATGATGAAGAATCCATGCAAGATGTCATCTAGATGATGAAGGATAATGCTAGATGATGATTGATGATCATGAAAAAGTGTTTGAGTAAACTAAAAATGAGTTCTTTGGAATTTTTCTTCTCTTTGAAAAATATCCTAAGTATAGAATCTGAATATGAACTCATGTAATTGACCTAAAGTCAAAGTGGCATATATATAGGAGGCCAAAACAAAGTGTGGTCGTTTTGGTAAGTTTGCCTCAATATTGCCATGGGCGCTGTACATAGAGCGCCTCTTGTACAGCGCCTCTTGTACAGCGCTTGTATAGCGCTCCTACTCTGTTCTCACGGGAAAACAGAGTGGTGCTGTACGTAGAGCGCTTTGTATAGCGCTTTGTACAGCGCCTGTACAGCGACCCAACAGCGACCGAATTAAATCGATCAGGTCTGAACAGCGCTCAATGGGCGCTGTTCGTACAGCGCTTCTGTAGAGCGCTTTTGGGAGCGCCCAATGCAAAAATGCAATCCTAAGTCTAAGCATGACAATGCAATTGGATATGCAAGATGCAATCAAACTAACATGCAAGAAGAGATGTTAATGAACATTAATGCATAGAAATAAGACACACAACATACAAGTATTAAACATATGCATGAGTTGTGAGTGTGTGCAACTATCTCTTCAAGACAAGTAAGCACAAAGAAATATACCTTCGGTGCTTATCAACACGAGGTCTTCAAAGGGCTTCGAACAATAAACCCAATACCTAGGCTACCCTTACAAAGAACCCCAATATGTGGTTTGTCCACGAAATGAGCCAATCAACAAATGGGAACCTTACAATGTCCCCCTTTGGCTATTTCGTGACAAAACCACCACTCACATTGATTCCTCACATTAAACTAGAAACAACGGGATAATATAGATTTTCTACAATACAAAGAGATAAGAAAATAAACTTCAAGTCTTCAATCTCTTGAAGAATAATCAAGCCCTGAAAAGAAAGTTTCTAACATTTCCAATACAAGTAAAAAGTGAGATGAATCAAGTGAGAACAAAAACAAGCATTTGCATTTTAAAAGTTTGGGCACAACATTATGAAATGTATGTGTATGCAATGCTTCCCCTCAACGGGTTACTCCACCTCAATTAATGTTCTCCCCAATATGTAAAATTGCCTCTATTTTGCAACTCCCCTTACCATATCCTACTCCCCTTTTTTGTCATGATATAGGCAAAGGAGTAGTCCCCAACCGGGTCACTCATAGCAACGAGAGATAGAGGCATGCAAGATATTTGCATATATATATAAGTCACTTTATGCACCCCAATTAATTGAAGAGAAACAAGGAGATTTATTTGACAGAAAATGTGTGAATCAAACATGCTTTGCATACAAGACATGTAGCATTCAAGTCCAAAATACAATGGTATTTGGCAAAGCAAATGACAAAGGTTTCTAATAAGAATTCAAACCAATTTCACCAATGTCATGAGTAAAGCAAGGATATAGAATATATTGATTTCAATTTAAGAACAACTATATCCAACTTTATAAGCGAAACATGGCATGAGCCACTTTGCACCCTTTTTGATTTTTCCAGATAAGATATTCGTATGATAGTAGCCATGTTCAACCAATAAAGAAAGAGAGACATTTGGAATGTAAATTCCTTTGAACGGATACAAGATCCTTTATTCATTTTGAGTCTCATAAGCTTTCACACAAGGTTTTGCATTTTAAGAATATGCAATCATCAATTCATGCTTTTCATGTGAGCATGTTATATGAATTTCATGCTTTTTCATTTGACATTAGCATGTTATTTAAGAATCATCATGTTATGGAGATAATCATAGGTCATTCAAATCATACTTCCTACATACATCTCCTAGTCCAAAAATGCATGTTTGAACATAAATATGACATGGATTGTAAACAAGCAAGGTTCACACTTATTGAATTGAAAACATATATACATATGTGCAACCAAGCTTACTCAAACAATTAAAAGAAGAGGCATAAGTTATTTCAAAATTTTTGCAAGTGACAAGAATGCAAAATAGCTCTCTTTGCTTGAGTTCCCCATATGGGGTCAATCATAGAACATCACTCCACAAGACATATCCCAATAGATCTACTAAGAGTTTTTAATCGAGTAGCATCTAAGGGTTTAGTAAATAAGTCCGCAAGTTAATCATTAGTACCTACATGTTCAAGTCCTATGCATTTATTTTCAACAAGCTCTCTAATGAAGTGATGGCGGATGTCAATATGCTTAGTTCTAGAATGTTGTACCGGATTCTTGGAAATATTAATAGCACTCATGTTATCACAAAAGAGAGTGAGAGTACCTTGGTTGAATCCGTAGTCTACTAGCATTTGCTTCATCCATAGGAGTTGTGTGCATCCACTCCCCGCGGCTATGTACTCGGCCTCGGCCGTGGACAAGGAAATAGAGTTTTGCTTCTTGCAAAACCAAGAAACCAAGTTGTTGTAGGGAAAAATACCGTAGTACACGCAGCGGAAGCGAGACTAAAAATAAGATTTAGTGACTTTTAAAATTTTTCCTTTATGAACCTTAAACCCTTTAATTAATTAAACATGCATATACAATAACCAAAAAGTAGAATACCTTTTGTCGCGTGATCCGATTGACTTACGTCGATGGTAATCCGCAAGATCTTCAATCCTAGCACGAACGTGGATCACCTAGGAGCGTGGTCTCCCTTTTTCTTTGAATTGCAAACCTGTGAATGGACAAAACAAACTTTCTTTTCTTTGTTAGTCACAAAAACAATCAAAAGAATGACTGAGATTATTCCGGTCACTTTTGAGTTCTCAATCTAATGATCGAAACTCGCGTGAACCTAGATCGATATCGTATACACAAGCTTATTGATGATTATGCAAATAGTATACTATCAAAGAATAATCTAACACTCCTATTTGTTTTAGTAGAATAAAAGCTTTCTATGAATTGAGAAGAAGAAGAAAAATTGTCTCTTGAACTTCTTGTGGTGGCCGAAATCTATAAGAGCACTTATATAGGTGGCCAAATTTTCTTCTCTCCTTTCACTTAGGGTGGCCGAAAATCACAACCTAAAAGGGACTAGGGTTGCCGCAATTCTCAAGCCCAAAAGAGTTTGTATTGCACCCTATTTCCTATTTAGTTTAAGACTTTAAACCCTAATTGAATTCATAAATCTTTTATTCCTTTATTTGACTAAATATAAAAGACTTCTTATTTGATTAAATAAATAAAATTAATTATTTATTTTCTTACAAAATAAGTCTTTTACTTTTAGTATACTACCAACAATAGTATAACACTAGGAATCATATTTCCTAATCAGAAAAGATTTGTTTCTTAATTAAACAATTAATTAATAAATTAATTAATTCTTATTTAATTAAAACAAATGAAACAAATAATATATTAGGTTAAAACTTAACCTTGCCGCCCCACTTGAATAAATGGGCCAAAATATTATTTTCTTATTTCATTTAATCAATTGGACTTTAAATAAAAAGCCCACATGTGAACCAGACCCATTCTTACTAAAAGAAACAAGCCCACATGTCTTTCATTAATATATAAATATAATTGAGCAGCCCATTACTTAAATAATGTGCAAATTATATTCTTAATATATTAAATGCAATTCTAGATGGACCCTTAAATTGGTCCGGTAGAATATATCAAGTGATCCATGCAAGTCCGTGTGGATTGGGATCTTGGCGGGCCATCTAAATTTAAGCTTCAATAGACATAACCTAATCACAATCAACAAATGATTCACTTAGGTCCGATCCATTAATTTTAACTCATTCCACTAAAGAGCTAAAATTGAACTCTTAAATAAAGATAGAAAAGGAAGATGCTCCTCATTCATACCCTAGACAATCATATAGGAGATAGTGTATCCTCGTGATTAATATCAGTAATCGCCAAGAGTTCATAGACCGCCTATAACTCTCCAAGTTACCATATTTACTCATATGACCACGTTTTGAACTTGGATATTTTGACTTGTCCAGAAGCCATATTTTCAATAGACACTATCGAAAACTCAACGTTGAGATTTAATATCCAATTACCTCAAAACATCCATATGATGATATTATACTCTCATTTAATTAAATGGAGCCACGATGTCCATATCTATAAATGAAGTCCTCTATCGATTAACAAATGAATATCACCAAACTATCGAGGATAGACTATGCGATATAATCGTACTCATTGATAACTCAAATGATATCACTTGCAACCATAAGTCCATCATTTATCTCAGGATTAAGATAGACTCTCCGATTGTCCTGATAATGAAAAGACTACTATCTATTGACGGTTCTAGATAAAGCTTTTCATTGTGATCCTGTTCAATGCACCCAGTGCACTAGATCCTTTTGCTCGAAGACACTCCGATGATTTAGACTCATCATATCTCATTTGATCCCACTCAAATGCTAGCAAAAGAATTCTACAACTTTAACAAGATAAAGGTGCCCAACCTTTAACTTAAGTTGTGAACATTATTCAAGACTAACTAAAGAATTGTGTCTACCACATACATATCCAGATGTACGAACAATTCTTCTTTTCTCATAGTCTTTAGACCTTATGATTATTTACTTTGACAATTATAATATTAAACTATAAATGCTATACGATTTGTTAAACCAGAAATCACTTTATTAATATGAAAAAGATTGTTAATTACAACATTACACTCTTGCTATTAAGCATAATCCTAACAGTTGTTGCCTAGAAAGAAACAACCGCCCGATGTGCTTTTCCTATTATCGCAATTTCCTGCCCAATCCGCATCACTAAAGCCTACAAGACTAGCATTAGTGTCAAAAGAGTACCAAATCCCATAGTTGGAAGTTCCATTCACATAGTGAATGATTCTCTTTACGGAAGAGAGATGGGACTCCTTGGGATCCGCTTGGTACCTAGCATACACACTCACACTAAAGGAGATATCGGGCCTACTTGCGGTCAAATAAAGCAAGCTACCTATCATGCCCTGATATAGAGTTTGTTCCACACTTTTACCACTAGCATCCTTACTTAGCTTCAAAGTGGTACTCATGGGTGTATCACAATGTTTGGCATTCTCTAAACCAAACTTCTTCACTAGGTTTTTGGCATATTTGCTTGGGTTATAAAAATCCCATCATCTAATTGCCTAATTTGCAAACCTAGGAAGTAACTAAGCTCACCAACAAGACTCATCTCAAATTCATAAGACATGACATCAACAAATTGTCGGACCTTGGTGTTGTTGGTGGAGCCAAATACAATGTCATCAACATAGATTTGAGCTATAAATAACTCATCTTTGTTTCTCTTGATGAACAAGGTCTTGTCAACACTACCTCTTGTGTAGTCATTGTCAACAAGAAATTGAGTGAGGCGCTCATACCAAGCCCTCGGTGCTTGTTTCAACCCATATAGTGCCTTCTTGAGGCGATAGACATGGTTGGGGTGGTGTGCATCCACAAACCCCTTGGGTTGTTCAACAAACACTTCCTCTTACAAGAAGCCATTGAGGAAGGCACTCTTGACATCCATTTGGTGCAATTTGAACTTGTGCACACAAGAAATGGACAAGAGAAGCCTAATGGACTCTAAACGGGCAACGGGAGCAAATGTCTCCTCAAAGTCGATACCCTCAATTTGAGAGTACCCTTGTGCTACTAGTCTAGCCTTGTTCCGCACAATGTTGCCATCCTCATCGGATTTGTTCCTAAATATCCATTTAGTGCCTATGACATTAGTGGTCTTAGGCCTAGGAACTAGAGTCCAAACCTCATTCCTTTCGAATTGGTTTAGCTCTTCTTGCATGGCAAGAACCCAAAATTCATCATTTAAGGCTTCTTCAACCTTTTTGGGTTCAATTTGAGAGGTGTAGCATGTGTAGCTAATAAGATTAGCAAGTTGATGTCTAGTCCTAACACCCTCATTAACCTCTCCAATGATATCTTCTTTATCATGGAGTTTCCTAACCCATAGAGCGGGTTCTTTAGAGTCCAAGAGAGGAACTGTATCAATAGGTTGTGTGTCATCATTGTTGACATTAGATGTCCCAACATTAGGAGACACCACAACCTTCTCCAAAGGAGAAACATCACTAAAAATAACCTCCTCTTCATGATCATTTGACTTGAGCCTAGTATCATCAAATACGACATTGGATGATTCCATAACACTTAGAGTCATTAAATTGAAAACTCTATAGGCTCTACTATTCAAGGCATAGCCAATAAAAATACCCTTATCACTCTTAGCATCGAATTTGCCAAGTTGATCATGGTCATTCAAAATGTAGCATTTGCTTCCAAAAGTGTGGAAGTAGCTAACATTTGGCCTCTTGCCTTTCCATAACTTATAGGAGGTGTTTCTAGTACCGGGCCTTAGGAAAACTCTATTTCCTATATAGCAAGCCATATTGATGGCTTCGGCCTATAGGTTCCTAGGGACATTGTTGCTAAGCAACATCACACGGGCCATCTCTTGAAGGACCTTATTTTTCCTCTCAACAACTCCATTTTGTTGAGGTGTCTTAGGAGTCGAGAACTCATGGGAGATGCCTAAGCTATTGCAATAGCTTTCAAATGAGGCATTCTCAAATTCCCTCCCATGGTCACTTCTAATCCGTTTAATGCTTTTAATGTTAGAATTCATTTCATTTTGTATTTTAGTACAAAGCATTTTAAACTTATCAAAAGTTTCGGATTTTTCTCTAAGAAAATATGTCCATGTAAATCTAGAGAAATCATCAACATAAACAAAAATGTATCTCTTTCCAACTAAACTCTCGGTTTGCATAGGACCCATGAGATCCATGTGGAGAAGCTCTAGGGGCTCCTTGGTGGAGAGATACTTGCCCTTTTTGTGCATGCTTTTAGTTTGTTTTCCTTGTTGGCAAGGTCCACAGATACCATTGGCTTTCTTCCCGAACTTAGAGAGGCCACGCACACACTCGAACTTTCCAAGGGTTCTTAAATCCCTAAAGTTCATATGGCCAAGTCTTTCATGCCACAACTCTATTTGCTCATCCATGGACACATTGTTTGAGACTATTCTAGCTTCAAGACAATAGCACTTGTCGCTAGATCTCATACATTTCAATAAGGTTTGTCCATCAGGCTTTAGGATCGAGCAATCATCTTTACAAAACAAGACGGAATATCCTTCATCACTTAGATGTGAAATGCTTATTAAATTGGCTTTCAAGCCATCAACAAATAAAGCATCAGATAAGGAGGGTAATCCGGGAACGGAAATGGTTCCTTTCCCTACAACCTTCTTTTTGGATCCATCACCAAAAGTGACATATCCTCCTTCCTCCATAACAAGAGTCTCGAAGAAACTCTTGTTTCCCGTCATGTGCCTAGAGCACCCACTATCTAAATACCAAAAATTAAAAGAATTTGCCTTCAAGGCTATTTGAGCAACATGACAAACATTTTCATTCTTTCTAATCCACCTAGAAACAATCTTAGCTTTCTTAATGGTCTTTGGTACATGGGCTCTAGATGTCCTAGGATCATACATAATAATATTATCATTCCTAGGAACATGCATCATGGCTCTTTTCTTTTTCTTCTCTATCATGCTTCTAGTTTTGCACATTTTTATATATCGAAAGCAATGTGGTCTAATATGACCATCAAATCCACAAAAGTGACATATAGGAGTAAAATAAGGAATCATACCTTGTCCTTGTCTTTGTGGATGAAAGGGTTCAATCCTTCTTCGTTGTTGAACTGGTCTAGCTTGCTTCCTAGCTTGAGGTTGCATGATAGGTCTCTTTCCTTTGTGAGCCAATCGTGGAGGAATGTTGGCTTGAGGGACCCTAGGGGGTTGAACTTGAGTTTGCCTTCTTGGCCCCATCTTCACTTGTGCATTTGAACATTGTCCTACTTCTAACTTCTTCCTAGGAATTTGCACATATGAAGTTTCTTCGTTCTTCAAACCCTTGACAAACACGGTCTTGTTAGAGGTTGAGATCTTTTTGTCATCTTCATACTCAAGACCCCTCTTGTCACATGGACTCTTTCCAACACCAAGCATATGGTCAAGCTTCTTGGTGCTAGAATCCATCCTAGTCATAGAATCTCTAACTTCTTCAAACTCCCTCTTCAGACTTTCTTCATTCCTCCTAGATAAGACTAACTCCTCTTTTAGCTTATCTTCCATCTTCTTGAATTTTTCCACTTGTTCACCTAAGTGGTCATTGTGAGATGCAAGCTCAAGATTTTCTTCTCTCAATATCTTGATCTTTCTTGTGCTCTTGATTGCTAAATCATTAAACTCGGCATGATATTTAGCAAGCATCGTTTTCTCCACAAATCCATTTATGGAGTTAGAAGAGGAATCACTTTCTTCTTCACTTGAGTCCTTTTCCTTTTGACTCATTTCCTCTCTCTCACTAGCACTTTTGCTTTTATGGGAGGAGGCAAAAGCTAGGAGATTAGCCATGAGCTCTTCATCATCTGAAGACTCATCTCCCTCATAGGAGTCATCACTACTTCCACTCCAAGTGGCGGCCATCACTTTTCCCTTTTTCCTCTCATTGTGATTTGCACATTCGGGGGCAAAGTGACGTATGCCACCACACTCGAAACATCGGACCCCTTTCCTTTCGGTCCATTCTTGCCTAGGTTCAAACTTCTTAAAAGAGCCTTTTTTCTTCAAATCTTGACCTTTTGATCCAAAGCCCTTTCTTCTAAACTTCATAACCTTGTTGAACCTTTTTACAAACAAGGCAAGGTCTTCATCCGAGTCAACCTTCTTTGCCTTCTTTTCATCCTTGGAGGTTTTTAAAGCAATTCCTTTTTGCTTTTTAGTGGGTGTGGAGATAGGCCCTTTCCTAGACTCATAAGCTAGAAGTCTCCCAATCACCTCACTCGGCTTCATATCCTTATATCCACTATTTTCTTCTAAAGCCGTCACCTTCAATTCAAACCTATCGGGTAGAGATCTCATAATCTTTTGCTTAATTCTCCTATCCGAATATGGATCACCAAGTTGATGGCTTTGGTTGACTATATCCATCACCTTGATCTCGTAGTCGTTGAAGCACTCATTCTCCTCCATCTTAAGCATCTCGAATTGAGTTTGGAGGACTTGAAGCTTAGAGTCCTTCACCACTTCGGTTCCCTCATGTGCAATCTCTAGGATGTCCCAAGCCTCCTTAGCTATCCTAGTATTTTGAATCAATTTATATTGATTTTCATCCATAGCACACAAGATGGCATGTATCGCCTTCCTATTCCACTTTGAAGCCTCAAACTCTTGCGCGTTCCATTGCGCCTTAGGCTTCAATACTTCTTTTCCTCCACCATTGGGAGTCATCTTGGGTAGATCATATCCGTCTTCCACCGCCATCCATGCACGGTCATGAATTTGGCATATGTAGGATTCCATCTTCCCTTTCCATTGGGAATAGTTCAATCCTGTAAGAAGTGGAGGCCTTGTGCTTGAGGCACCTTCGTTGCCACCACCATTTCCACCGTTTCCACTCATAGTGTTTATGAATGAATGAAATGTGTAAGGATTCCCGTTTTGTTGATTGGCTTATTTCGTGGTCAAACCACATGTTGGGGTTTTGAATGTAAGGGTAGTCTAAGTGTTTAAGGTTGAAGATCAAAGACCCTTCCATGACCTCAAGGGACAAGCACGCCAACGGTACACTACTACAAAAATGCTTAAAGACATCACTAGAAATCACTAAAAGAAATCGGTTTTTGGTAACCGATTTAAAAAAGCATTTAGAAATCAGTTTTTATAAAAACCGATGTCTTAAAAATTACAATTTCAAAAGACATCGGTTTTTAAGAAAACCGATATTAAAAAAAAAACGTTTAGACATCGGTTTTTATAAAAACCGATATTAAAAGCAAGCGTTTAGACATCGGTTTTTATAAAAACCGATGTAGATTCAAAAGCAAAATTCTGTAATGCAAATCTGACCGATGTCCACATTCAAGGGCACATCTCTAAAAATACTCAACGTTATTTGCTCAACTTTTGACACAAGAAAGTAGACATGCAAACAAACACTTTTAAATCAGAAAATATTCCAAAAATCGATTTGGAAAAGTGAGAAAATGAGCGATGAAAACAGCTCACTCGCGGATTCACGAATCGCTTCTGACCTTTGACTGAATAATTGATCATAACTTTCAAAATACCACCCGGAATTTTATGTTCTTTATACCGTTGGATTCGTATCGAAAAATTGAAGAACCCAACATGGACAAAAAAATTTATTTACATGCCAAAAGATACAGTTTTAAGGAAAGAGTTTTCACAAAAATATCTCCAATCGCTTCAATTCTGACCTTTGACTGAAAAATTGATCATAACTTTCAAAATACCAACCGGAATTTTACGTTCTTTATACCGTTGGATTCGTATCGAAAATTTAAGGAACCCCACATGGACAAACAAATTTATTTCCTTGCCAAAAGATACAGTTTTAAGGAAAGAATGTTTACAAAAATATCTCCAATCGCTTCAATTCTGACCTTTGACTGAAAAATTGATCATAACTTTCAAAATACCAACCGGAATTTTACGTTCTTTATACCGTTGGATTCGTATCGAAAACTTAAAGAACCCAACATGGACAAAAAAAATTATTTCCTTGCCAAAAGATACAGTTTTAAGGAAAGAAGTTTTACAAAAATATCTCCAATTGCTTCAATTCTGACCTTTGACTGAAACATTGATCATAACTTTCAAAATACCAACTGGAATTTTACGTTCTTTATACCATTGGATTCGTATCAAAAAAATGAAGAATCTACTATGGAAAAAAAAAATTTGTTTCCTTGCCAAAAGATACAGTTTTAAGGAAAAGGTTTACACAAAAATATCTCCAATCGCTTGACCTTTGAGTACTCATGAATAATTGATCATAACTTTCAAAATACCGCCCGGAATTTTACGTTCTTTATACCGTTGGATTCGTATTGAAAACTTGAAGAACTGAAAATGGACAAAAAAATTTATTTCCTTGCCAAAAGATACAGTTTTAAGGAAAGAGTTTACACAAAAATATCTCCAATCGCTTCAAATTTGACCTTTGACTGAAAACTTGATCATAACTTTCAAAATACCAACCGGAATTTTACGTTCTTTATACTGTTGGATTCGTATCGAAATATTGAAGAATCTACCATGGAAAAAAAATTTATTTTCTTTGCCAAAAGATACAGTTTTAAGGAAAAAGTTTACACAAAAGTATCTCCAATCGCTTGACCTTTTAGTACTCATGAATAATTGATCATAACTTTCAAAATACTGTCCGGAATTTAACGTTCTTTAAACCGTTGGATTCGTATCAAAAAATTGAAGAATCCAACATGGACAAAAAAATTTATTTCCTTGCCAAAAGATACAGTTTTAAGGAAAGAGTTTGCACAAAAATATCTCCAATTCTGACCTTTGACTGAAAAATTGATCATAACTTTCAAAATACCACCCGGAATTTTACGTTCTTTATACCGTTGGATTCGTATTGAAAAATCAAAGAATCCATCATGGAAAAAAAAAAATTATTTCTTAAGGAAAAAATTTACACAAAAATATCTCCAATCGATCGACCTTTGAGTACTCATGAATAATTGATCATAACTTTCAAAATACCAGCCGGAATTTTACGTTCTTTATACCGTTGGATTCGTATCAAAAAATCAAAGAATCTACCATGGACAAAAGAAATTATTTTGTTGCCAAAAGATACAGTTTTAAGAAAAAAGTTTGCACAAAAATATCTTCAATTGCTTCTGACCTTTGACTGAATAATTGATCATAACTTTCAAAATACCGCCCATAATTTTACGTTCTTTATACCGTTGGATTCGTATCGAAAAATCAAAAAATCTAGCATGGATGAAAAAAATTATTTCGTTGCCAAAAGATACAGTTTTAGGGAAAAAGTTTGCATAAAAATATCTCTAGCAGAACACAAAACCACACAATAAAAAATGAAATGAAAAATAAACCCACCAATAAAATTTATTTAATATATGTATATTTGTAGTAGAAATTAGAATTTTGATTAGTTGAGTAAATTTAAATTTATCAAACAAGTTTTTTTTTTTTTTTTTTCTAACAATTCATATAGGTTATATATATATATATTGTGCAATTGTTAACACATTCAATCTTGTAGTCAGGCGGTAAAGGCTTACCACTTTGACTTTGAGGTTGCGAGTTCGATTCCTCATAATGACAATTAATTGTCATTATTATCATAGGTGAGGCGGGCCGGTGGTGGTGGCCGGCGACAGTGGGATTTTTTTTTGTAATTCATCAATTTTACATCAGGTTTTTTAAATCGGTTTTAACTAAAACCGATGTCTTTTCTCCTAGGTTTTTAAATCGGTTTTACAGGTTTTTTAAATCGGTTTTAACTAAAACCGATTTCTTTTCTACTAGGTTTTTAAATCGGTTTTAAGTAAAACCGATTTCTTTTCTCTTGTTTTACATCGGTTAAAAACCGATGTCTTTTGCCCTTTTTTTTCTAAATCACTCAAAAAGAGATCGGTTTTGAAAAATTCAAAAACCGATTTCTTCAATATAAAAAAACCGATTTCTTTTGCATTTTTTGTAGTAGTGGTATAATTTCTTGTGCTTGATTTTTCTTTGAAGAGATTTAGTTAGCACACACTCACTTAGTATACTTGCATATGTGTGCATACTCTTCACATGTCACTTTACACACTAGCACTTTGTTTTATATCTTGTTGTGTGTATATGTGCTTAGTAATTCATTTCTCGATAGTGTTCGGAAACGTCCGCGCTCACACGTATGTGTGCTTGGTTTTACGCGAAGACCGCCCACGGAGAATGCCCTTGGCTTCTCCTTAGTTTTCACCATTGTTGGTGATCGGCGGCCTGGCCGCCGAATGAAACCGTCGTTTCAGTCCAGACAGGTCTGAAGCAATTCTGCGGTCGCGATCGGCAGTCACGACCCCCGTTCGAAACCGCCGTTCATACCTGATCGATTTTAATCTCTCGGTCTAATTCGGCGGTTGGATCGGCGGTCATGAAACCGCCGAATGAAACCGTCGTTGATGCTCTGTTCTTCACGGGCTCAATTCGGCGGTCATGATCGGCGGCCTGGCCGCCGATTGAAACCGCCGAACGGTGCGTTTCAGGGGCAATCTTGTCTTTTCACATGCCCAATTCTTTATGTCTATAAATATCTTACTTTCTCATTCTCTGTATAAGTTTCTTGAGTTATTAGAACCCTAAACTTTCAAGAGAGATTTTTGAGAAAAAATCAAATCAAGAACTCACCTTTAAACACTCAAATCAAATCCTTTTTGCATCACATTTCATATTGCATCCTCTATGTCTACATAGAAAGCATCTATGATTGGATTGGCATCATCACAATATGTTTGGTAAGATTTTGATTAGTTTCATCTTATTTTAGTATTTTTACTATCAAGCATATTCTCTTTTAATTTACTTGTATGTTGTTGATCATATGATAAATACAAGAATAGAGAATTAATTGTGATGAATTAATTGAGTGTTGTTTTTGTGATAGCTAATTAGGTTTTTGCTTAATCTTGATTAGCTAAGCTATTTGACATATCATTTAGCAATTGATATCTAGGGTTGATGAAATTGATTATATCATCATCCTAGATAAGCATCTAAGGTTACCTAGCCTTGTTTGTTATTTGAATATTCATATATATTCACATAGGTTGTTTCTCTTCATTGAGAAGTAAGTCTTGAGGCTAAGAGTGCTTAGGCCTCAAGCAAATTGGAATAGGGTTGCTAATAAAGGCCCGCTGGGTAGAAGTGAGGGGTTACAGACCGGAGTGTTAGACGAGGTCTACATAGGTTGTAAACTTCATTTCAATTAGTGATTTCGAGTTCCGAGTGTGGCGCACTATACAGCCCGTGGTTTTTCCCAGTGGTTGGGTTTCCACGTATATATCTTGTGTTATTTAAATTCCGCATATATTACACTTGATATATTATTTTGACTAGTTAGGGGCATTTTCGTAAAATTGAGTTGCATGCGAAAATTGGGTAATAATTGTAGGGAAAAATACCGTAGTACACGCAGCGGAAGCGAGACTAAAAATAGATTTAGTAACTTTTAAAATTTTTCCTTTTTACGAACCTTAAACCCTTTAATCAATTAAACATATATACTATCTAACAAAAGAATAATACCTTTTGTCGCGTGATCTGATTGACTTACGTCGATGTTAATCCGCAAGATCTTCAATCCTAGCACGAACGTGGATCACCTAGGAGCGTGGTCTCCCTTTTCTTTGAATTGCAAACCTGTGAATGGACAAACAAACTTTTCTTTTCTTTGTTAGTCATAAAAACAATCAAAAGAATACTAAGATTATTCCGGTCACATTTGAGTTCTCAATCTAATGATCGAAACTCGCGTGAACCTAGATCGATGTCGTACACACAAGCTTATTGATGAATAAGCAAATAGTATACCATCAAAGAATAATCTAACACTCTTTTTATGTTTTAGTAGAATAAAAACCTTTCTATGAATTGAGAAGAAGAAGAAAATTGTATCAATCACCACAAAAACCTTTGAGTGGCCGAATTCTATAAGTCCACATATATGTGTGGCCAAATTTTCTTTCTCTTTTTTTTTTATTTTTTTATTTTTATTAGGGTGGCCGAAATCTCTACACTAAAAGGGACTAGGGTTGCCACAATACCTAAGCCAAAAAGGAGTTTGTATTGCACCCTAATCCTTATCTAGTTTAAGACTTCAAACCCTAATCCAACTCATAGATGTTTTATTCTTTTATTTGACTAAATAAAAAGACTTCTTATTTGATTAAATAAATAAAATTAATTATTTATTTTCTTACCAAACAAGTCTTTTAATTTTAGTATACTACTACCAATAGTATAACTCTAGGAATCATATTTCCTAATCAGAAAAGATTTGTTTCTTAATTAAACAATTAATTAATTCTTATTTAATTAAACAATGAAACAAAATAATATATAGGCTAATATATTAACCCTTGCCGCCCCACTTGTCTAAAATAGGGCCTTATATTATTTTCTCATTTCATTTAATCCATTGGACTTTAAATAAAAAGCCCACATGTGAACCAGACCCATTCTTACTAAAAGAAACAGGCCCACATGCCATTCATTAATATATAAATATAATTGAGCAGCCCATTACATAAATAATGTGCAAATTATATTCTTAATATATTAAATGCAATTCTAGATGGACCCTTAAATTGGTCCGGTAGAATATATCAAGTGATCCATGCAAGTCCGTGTGGATTGGGGATCTTGGCGGGCTATCTAAATTTAAGCTTCAATAGACATAACCTAATCACAATCAACAAATGATTCACTTATGTCCGATCCATTAATTTTAACTCATTCCACTAAAGAGCTAAAATTGAACTCTTAAATAAAGATAGAAAAGGAAGATGTTCCTCATTCATACCCTAGACAATCAAGTTGGAGATAGTGTATCCTTGTGATTAATATCAGTAATCGCCAAGAGTTCATAGACCGCCTATAACTCTCCAAGTTACCATATTTACTCATATGACCACGTTTTGAACTTGGATACTTTGACTTGTCCAGAAGCCATGTTTTCAATAGACACTATCGAAAACTCAACGTTGAGATTTAATATCCGATTACCTCAAAACATCCATATGATGATATTATACTCTCATTTAATAAATGGAGCCACGATGTCCATATCTATAAATGAAGTCCTCTATCGATTAACAAATGAATATCACCAAACTATCGAGGATAGACTATGCTATATAATCGTACTCATTGATAACTCAAATGATATCACTTGCAACCATAAGTCCATCATTTATCTCAGGATTAAGATAGACTCTCCGATTGTCCTGATAATGAAAAGACTTTTATCTACTGACGGTTATAGAAAAAGTATTTCATTATGATCCAGTTCAATGCACCCAGTGCACTAGATTCTTTTGCTCGAAGACACTCCGATGATTTTAGACTCATCATATCTCATTTGATCCCACTCAAATGCTAGCAAAAGAATTCTACAACTTTAACAAGATAAAGGTGCCAAACCTTTAACTTAAGTTGTGAAAAATATTCAAGACTAACTAAAGAATTGTGTCTACCACATACATATCCAGATGTACGAACAATTCTTCTTTTCTCATAGTCTTTAGACCTTATGATTATTTACTTTGACAATTATAATATTAAACTATAAATGCTATATAGATTTGTTAAACCAGAAATCACTTTATTAATATGAAAAAAATTGTTAATTACAACATTACACTCTTGCTATTGAGCATAATCCCAACAATAATCGTTAAAATCTATTCACCCCCCCCCCCCCCCCCCCCCCCCCCCCCCCCCTCTAGCTTTATATTATACACGCCTCTAGGACTTTCAAAATGAATGCAAATGTATGAATGATAAAAAATCACACAAAATGCAAAACACACCAAAATAAGCAAGGATCACCTATGTATGTCTAAGAACCCGCTCTAATACCAATTGAAACAAATTATAGCACAGTGTGTATAAAACTATCTAGAGGGGGGTGAATAGATTTTAAGCTTTTTACCTAATTTTTCATGTTAGTCCAAATTATGAAATTACCCCTAAATAGATAAAGCAATAAATCAAGTATAAAATGCGGAAATGAAATAAGACTTGATTTTTACGTGGAAACTCTCACGGGAAAAACCACGGGCTAGTAAGTAAGCCACACTCGAACCTCGAATCCACTAAATGTGTAAAACGATTACAACCTAATCCCGGAAGTAATCACACACCTACCTAATCCCGGTATGAGTGAACCTAGTCCAATTTGCTTGCGATCTAAGCAACCTAATCCCGGATGCTACACACAAGACTTACTTTCTCTATGAAGAGAATAACAACCCTAAGTGAATATATGAATATCCAAAATGCAACATAGAGCAAGGGAAACCCTATATGCTTATCTAAGATGATTAATATGCAATTAGAGCAATCCTAGATATCAAAACTAAATGACATGTCATATCAAATAGTTTAGCTAATCAAGATTAAGCACAAAACCTAATTAGCTATCACAATACAACTTCTCAAACATACATCATACTAATCTCAAACTTGTATTCAAAGTATATAAAATAACATACAAGTAATTAAATGAGATTGCTTGTTAAGATAAACATAAAATATGTAAGATATTAGTGAAAAGCTTACCAAGCAAAGTATGATGAAGAATCCATGCAAGATGTCATCTAGATGATGAAGGATGATGCTAGATGATGATTGATGATCATGAAAAAGTGTTTGAGTAAACTAAAAATGAGTTCTTTGGAATTTTTCTTCTCTTTGAAAAATATCCTAAGTATAGAATCTGAATATGAACTCATGTAATTGACCTAAAGTCAAAGTGGCATATATATAGGAGGCCAAAACAAAGTGTGGTCGTTTTGATAAGTTTGCCTCAATATTGCCATGGGCGCTGTACGTAGAGCGCCTCTTGTACAGCGCCTCTTGTACAGCGCTTGTACAGCGCCCCTACTCTGTTCTCACGGGAAAACAGAGTGGCGCTGTACGTAGAGTGCTTTGTACAGCGCCTGTACAGCGACCCAACATCGACCGAATTAAATTGATCAGGTCTGAACAGCGCTCAATGGGCGCTGTTCTTATAGCGCTTCTATAGAGCGCTTTTGGGAGCGCCCAATGCAAAAATGCAATCCTAAGTCTAAGCATGACAATGCAATTGGATATGCAAGATGCAATCAAACTAACATGCAAGAAGAGATGTTAATGAACATTAATGCATAAAAATAAGACACACAACATACAAGTATTAAACATATGCATGAGTTGTGAGTGTGTGCAACTATCTCTTCAAGACAAGTAAGCACAAAGAAATATACCTGAAACAAATTATAGCACGGTGTGTATAAAGCTATCTAGAGGGGGGTGAATAGATTTTACGCTTTTTACCTAATTTTTTGTGTTAGTCAAAATTATGAAAATGCCCTCAAGATAATATAAACAAGCAAGTGTAATATGGTGCGGAAATTAAAACAACACTTGGTTTTTACGTGGAAACCCTCACGGGAAAAACCACGGGCTATGTAAGTAAGCCACACTCGAACCTCGAATCCACTAAATGTGCAAACAATTACAACCTAATCCCGGAAGTAATCACACACCTACCTAATCCCGGTATGAGTGAACCTAGTCCAATTTGCTTGCGTTCTAAGCAACCTAATCCCGGATGCTACACACAAGACTTACTTTCTCTATGAAGAGAATACAACCCTAAGTGAATATATATGAATATCTAAAATGCAACATAGAGCAAGGGAAACCCTATATGCTTATCTAAGATGATTAATATGCAATTAAGAACAATCCTAGATATCAAAACTAAATGACATGTCAATTAGTTTAGCTAATCAATATTAAGCACAAAACCTAATATGCTAGCACAATACAACTTCTCAAACATACATCATACTCATCTCAATATTGTATCCAAAGCATACAAAATAACAAACAAGTAATTAATTGAGATTGCTAGATAAGAAAAACACAAAACATGTAAGATATTAGTGAAAAACTTACCAAGCAAAGTATGATGAAGATTCCATGCAAGATGACATCTAGATGATCCAAGATGATGCTAGATGATGATTGATGATCATGAAAAAGTGTTTGAGTGATTAAAATTGAGTTCTTTGTGTATTTTTCTTCTCTTGAAAAATATCCTAAGTATAGAATATGAATATGAACTCTCTTAGCTGACTTAAAGTCAAAGTGTTATATATATAGGGGCCATAAGTGAAGTGTGGTCGTTTTGAAAAACGCACCAAAAATTGCTCTGTGCGCTGGTGGCCTTGCGCTGGACGACAGGCGCAAGACCAGCGCACACGCACATTTTTGCATTAGCGCTGGACGACATGCGCTCACACAGGCACCATACCAGCGGAGCCACACTGGGCGATCAGCGCTGGTGACCTTGCGCTGGTGTAGACCAGCGCACGACCGGCGACAGAGAACTGGACGATCTGCGCTGGTGGGCTGCGCTGGTGTGGACCAGCGCACGACCAGCGGCACGCCACTGGGCGTTTTACGCCGGTGAGCAGCGCTGGACGTCAGGCGCAGGTGGACCAGCGTACAGCCCACAACTTTGAACCCCACAAGCAATCATACAAGGGGAACAAAGGTAAACTAAGATGCATCCTAAAAGCCTAAATGCTATGATGTTATAAACATAAGATGCAATCATTATACCAAGCAAGAAGAGATGTAAATAGGCATTGATGCACAGCAAAAAGAAACACAACATACAAAGATTAAACATATGCATGAGTTGTGAGTGTGTGCAACTATCTCTTCAAGACAAGTAAGCACTTAGAGTATTACCTTTGGTGCTTGTCAATTATGAGGTCTTCAAAGGGCCTAAGCAATAACAACAACATCTAAACTACCCTTACAAAGAATCCCCACATATGGTTTGATCACGAAATAAGCCAATTAAAAAAAACGAGAATCCTTACAATACCTTCGGTGCTTATCAACACGAGGTCTTCAAAGGACTTCGAACAATAAACCCGATACCTAGGCTACCCTTACAAAGAACCCCAATATGTGGTTTGTCCACGAAATGAGCCAATCAACAAATGGGAACCTTACAGTTTGTCCATGAAATAAGCCAATCAATAGATGTGAATCCATACAGAGTTCATATTCAGATTCCATACTTCGGATATTTTTCAAAGAGAAGAAAAATTCCAAAGAACTCATTTTTAGTTTACTCAAACACTTTTTCATGATCATCAATCATCATCTAGCATCATCCTTAATCATCTAGATGTCTCTTTGCATCGATTCTTCATCATACTTTGCTTGGTAAGCTTTTCACTAATATCTTACATATTTTGTGTTTCTCTTAACAAGCAATCTCAATTAATTACTTGTATGTTATTTTATATACTTTGAATACAAGTTTGAGATTAGTATGATGTATGTTTGAGAAGTTGTATTGTGATAGCTAATTAGGTTTTGTGCTTAATCTTGATTAGCTAAACTATTTGACATGTTATTTAGTTTTGATATCTAGGATTGTTCTAATTGCATATTAATCATCTTAGATAAGCATATAGAGTTTCCCTTGCTCTATGTTGCATTTGGATATTTATATATTCACTTAGGGTTGTTATTCTCTTCAAAGAGAAAGTAAGTCTTATGTGTAGCATCCGGGATTAGGTTGCTTAGATCGCAAGCAAATTGGACTAGGTTCACTCATACCGGGATTAGGTAGGTGTGTGATTACTTCCGGGATTAGGTTGTAATCGTTTTACACATTTAGTGGATTCGAGGTTCGAGGTTCGAGGTTCGAGTGTGGCTTACTTACTAGCTCGTGGTTTTTCCCGTGAGGGTTTCCACGTAAAAATCAAGTCTTATTTAATTTCCGCATTTTATACTTGATTTGTTGCTTTATCTAGTTAGGGGTAAATTTGTAATTTTGACTTAATACGAAAAATTGGGTAATAAGCTTAAAATCTATTCACCCCCCCTCTAGATAGTTTTATACACACCGTGCTATAATTTGTTTCATTGGTATCAGAGCGGGTTCCTAGACATACATAGGTGGTCCTTGCTTATTTTGGTGTGTTTTGCATTTTGTGTGATTTTTGATCATTCATACATTTGCATTCATTTCATTCATTCATAAACACTATGAGTGGAAACGGTGGAAATGGTGGTGGCCACGAAGGTGCTTCTAGCACAAGGCCTCCACTTCTTACCGGTTTGAACTATTCCCAATGGAAAGGGAAGATGGAATCCTACATATGCCAAATTCATGACCGTGCATGGATGGCGGTGGAAGACGGATATGATCTACCCAAGATGACTCCCGGTGGTGGAGGAGAAGAAGTTTTGAAGCCTAAGGCACAATGGAACGTGCAAGAGTTTGAGGCTTCAAAGTGGAATAGGAAGGCTATGCATGCCATCATGTGTGCAATGGATGAGAATCAGTACAAGCTTATTCAGAACACTTAGATTGCAAAAGTGGCATGGGACATCCTTCAAGTTGTACATGAGGGAACCGAGGTGGTGAAGGAGTCCAAGCTTCAAGTCTTCCAAACTCAATTTGAGCTACTTAGGATGGGAGAGGATAATGCTTCAATGACTTCGAAATCAAATTGATGGACATTGTAAATCAAAGCCATCAACTTGGAGACCCGTATTCGGATAGGAGAGTCAAGCAAAAAATTATGAGATCTCTCCCTGATAGGTTTGAATCAAATGTGACAGACATTGAAGAAAATAGTGGCTACATGGATATGAAGCCAAGTGAGGTGATTGGACGTCTCCTTGCATATGAGTCTAGGAAGGCTCCTAGCACCACTACTCCTCCTAAGAAGTCTAAAGGAATAGCTTTGAAAGCATCTAAGGATGCAAAGGAGGCAAAGCATGAATCGGATGAAGACCTTGCCTTATTCGTGAAAAGGTTTAATAAGGTTATGAGGTTCAAGAAGAAGAATGGATTTGGGTCAAGAGGACAAGACTTGAAGAAAAAAGGTTCCTTCAAGAAGTTTGAGCCTAGACAAGAGAGGACCGAAAGGAAAGGGGTCTGGTGCTTTGAATATGGTGGGATTGGTCACTTTGCCCCCGAATGTGCTAATCACAATGAAAAGAAGAAGGACAAAGTGATGGCCACCACTTGGAGTGAGAGTAGTGATGACTCCAATGAGAAAGATGAGTCTTCAAGTGAAGAAGAGCTCATGGCTAACTTTCTAGCTTTTGCCTCATCTCACAAGAGCAAAAGTGCTAGTGAGAGAGAGGAAATGAGTCAAGAGGAAATTGACTCTAGTGAAGAAGAAAGTGACTCCTCTTCTAGTTCCATAAAGTAATTTGTGGAGCAAAAGGTGCTTGCTAAATACCATGCCGAGTTCAATGATTTAGCAATTAAAAGCACAAGAAAGATTGAGAGGTTGAGAGAAGAGAACCTTGAACTTTCGGCTCACAATGACCACTTAAATGAACAAGTGGAAAGATTGAAGAGGAGAGAGGATAAGTTAATTGAGGAGTTAGACTTATCTAAGAGAAGTGAAGAAGGCTTGAAGAGGGAACTTGTAGAAGTTAAAGGGTCCTTGGCTAAGATGGATTTTAGCACCAAGAAGCTTGACCATATGCTTGGTGTTGGAAAGAGTCCATGTGACAAGAGGGGTCTTGGGTATGAAGATGGCAAGAAGATCTCAACCTCTAACAAGACCGTGTTTGTCAAGTCCTTGAGGAACGAAGAAACTTCATTTGTCAAATTCCTAGGAAGAAATTAGAAGTAGGACAATGCTCAAATGCACAAGTGAAGATGGGGCTAAGAAGGCAACCTCAAGCTCAACCCCCTAGGGTCCCTCAAGCCAACACTTCTCAACAATTGGCTCATAAAGGAAAGAGACCAATCATGCAACCTCAAGCTTGGAAGCAACCTAGACCGGTTCAACAACGAAGATGGATTGAACCCACTTATCCACAAAGACATGGATGAGCTCTCATACGTGCACAAAGACAAGGTATGTGTAAGGTTCCCATTTGTTGATTGGCTCATTTCGTGGACAACCACATGTTGGGGTTCTTTGTAAGGGTAGCCTAAGTATCGGTCTTATTGTTCGAAGCCCTTTGAAGACCTCGTGTTGATAAGCACCGAAGGTAAATTTCTATGTGCTTACTTTTCTTTGAAGAGATTAGTTTCACACACACACTTAACATTCATTGCATATGTGTGCATTCTCTTCATTTGTCACATTTCACACTTGCACTTATTTATTATATTTTGTTGTGTGTAATTGTGTCATGTTGTTGTGTAATTTGTTTCCCGATAACTTTCGGAAACGTCCGCGCATGCACTAGAATGTGCTTGGTTTAGCGCGATGACCGCCTATGGAGAATGCCCTTAGCTTCTCCTTGGTTTTCACCTATCTAGGTTGAAACTTATTATAGCACGGTGTGTATAAAGCTATCTAGAGGGGGGGGAGGGTGAATAGATTTTACGCTTTTACCCAATTTTTCGTGTTAGTCAAAATTACGAAAATGCCCTTAAAATAATATAAACAAGCAAGTGTAATATGGTGCGGAAATTAAAACAACACTTGGTTTTTACGTGGAAACCCTCACGGGAAAAACCACGGGCTATGTAAGTAAGCCACACTCGAACCTCGAATCCACTAAATGTGCAAACGATTACCACCTAATCCCGGAAGTAATCACACACCTACCTAATCCCGGTATGAGTGAACCTAGTCCTATTTGCTTGCGATCTAAGCAACCTAATCCCGGTTGCTACACACAAGTCTTACTTTCTCTAGAAGAGAATACAACCCTAAGTGAATATATGTGAATATCCAAAATGCAACATAGAGCAAGGGAAACCCTATATGCTTATCTAAGATGATTAATATGCAATTAAGAACAATCCTAGATATCAAAACTAAATGACATGTCAATTAGTTTAGCTAATCAATATTAAGCACAAAACCTAATATGCTAGCACAATACAACTTCTCAAACATACATCATACTCATCTCAATATTGTATCCAAAGCATACAAATTAACAAACAAGTAATTAATTGAGATTGCTAGATAAGAGAAACACAAAACATGTAAGATATTAGTGAAAAGCTTACCAAGCAAAGTATGATGAAGATTCCATGCAAGATGACATCTAGATGATCTAAGATGATGCTAGATGATGATTGATGATCATGAAAAAGTGTTTGAGTGATTAAAAATGAGCTCTTTGTGTATTTTTCTTCTCTTGAAAAATATCCTAAGTATGAAGCATGAATAAGAACTCTTGTTAATGACCTAAAATCAAGTTAGCATATATATAGAGGCCATAAGTGAAGTGAGGTCGTTTTGAAAACTTGCCAGAAAATTGCTCTGTGCGCTGGTGGACCTGCGCTGGACGACAGGCGTCGGACCAGCGCACACGCACATTTTTGCTTTGGCGCTGGACGACATGCGCTTACATAGGCGCCAGACCAGCGGAGCCATACTGGGCGATCAGCGCTGGTGGCCTTGCGCTGGTGTAGACCAGCGCTAGACCAGCGACAGAGAACTGGAAGATCTGTGCTGGTGGACTGCGCTGGTGTGGACCAGCGCACGACCAGCGGCACACCACTGGGCGTTTTGCGCCGGTGAGCGGCGCTGGAAGACAGGCGCAGGTGGACCAGCGCACAGCCCACAACTTTGAACCCCACAAGCAATCATGCAAGGGGAACAAAGGTAAACTAAGATGCATCCTAAAAGCCTAAATGCTATGATGTTATAAACACAAGATGCAATCATAATAACAAGCAAGAAGAGATGTAAATAGGCATTAATGCACAACAAAAAGAAACACAACATACAAAGATTAAACATATGCATGAGTTGTGAGTGTGTGCAACTATCTCTTCAAGACAAGTAAGCACTTAGAGTATTACCTTTGGTGCTTGTCAATAATGAGGTCTTCAAAGGGCATAAGCAATAACAACAACATCTAAACTACCCTTACAAAGAATCCCCACATATGGTTTGATCACGAAATAAGCCAATTAAAAACAACGGGAATCCTTACAATCTCCCCCTTTGGCTATTTCGTGACAAAACCATCACTCACATTGATTCCTCACAAAAAAAAATAGAAACTACGGGACTACATGATATTCTACATTACAAAGAGATAAGAGAATGCAACTTGAAGTCTTCAATCCTCTTGAAGAATAATCAATCCCTGAAAAGAGTTTCTAACATTTCCAATACAAGAAAAGTGTGAGATTAATCATGTGAGAACAATACCAAGCATTTGCATTTTTAGAATTTAGGCACAACATTACCAAATGTATGCAATGTATGATAAATGCAATGCTCCCCCTCAACAGGTTACTCCCCCTCAATGTATGTTCTCCCCAAAGTGCACAATAGCTTCTATATTTTGCACCTCCCCTTACCATATCCTACTCCCCCTTTTTGTCATGATATAGGCAAAGGAGTAGTCCACAACCGGGTCACTCATAGCAACGAGAGATAGAAGCATGCAAGATTTGCATATACATATAAGTCACTTCATGCACTTCAATTAATTTGAGAGAAACAAGGAGATTTATTTTGAGAAAATGTGTGAATCCAACATGCTTTGCATACAAGACATATAGCATTCAAGTCCAAAATACAATGGTATTTGGCAAAGCAAATGACAAAGGTTTCTAATAAGAATTCAAACCAATTTCACCAATGTCATGGGAAAAGCAAGGATATAGAGATTATTGATTTCAATTTAAGAGCAACTATATCCAACTTTATAAGCGGAACATGGCATGAGCGACTTTGCACCCTATTTGATTTTTTCGGATAAGATATCCGTATGATAGTAACCATGTTCAACTAATAAAGAAAGAGAGACATTTGGAATGTAAATTCCTTTGAATGGATACAAGATCCTTTATTCATTTTGAGTCTCATAAGCTTTCACACAAGTTTTGCATTTTAAGAATATGCAATCATCAATTCATGCTTTTCATGAGAGCATGTTGTATGAATTTCATGCTTTTTCATTTGACATAAGCATGTTATAAAAGAATCATGATGTCATGGAGATAACTATGATCATTCACATCATACTTCCTATGTAAATCTCCTAGTCCAAAAATGCATGTTTGAACATAAATATGACATGGATTGTAGACAAGCAAGGTTCACACTTATAGAATTTGAAAACATATATACATATGTACAACCAAGCTTACTCAAGCAATCAAAAGAAGAGGCATAAGATATTTCAAATTTTTTGCAAGATACAAGAATGCAAAATAGCTCTCTTTGCTTGAGTTCCCCATATGGGGTCAAGTAAATCACATCACTCCACAAGACATATCCCAATAGATCTACTAAGAGTTTTAAATCGAGTAGCATCTAATGGTTTAGTAAATAGGTCTGCAAGTTGATCATTAGTACCTACATGTTCAAGTACTATGCATTTATTTTCAACAAGCTCTCTAATGAAGTGATGTCGGATGTCAATATGCTTAGTTCTAGAATGTTGGACCAGATTCTTGGAAATATTAATGGCACTCATGTTATCACAAAAGAGAGTGAGAGTACCTTGGTTGAATCCGTAGTCCACGAGCATTTGCTTCATCCACATAAGTTGAGTGCATCCACTCCCCGCGGCTATGTACTCGGCTTCCGCCGTGGACAAGGAAATCGAGTTTTGCTTCTTGCAAAACCACGACACCAAGTTGTTGCCTAGAAAGAAGCAACCGCCCGATGTGCTCTTCCTATCATCACAATTTCCTGCCCAATCCGTATCACTATATCCTACAAGACTAGGATTAGTGTCAAATGAGTACCAAATCCCATAATTAGAAGTCCGATTCACAAATCGAATGACTCTCTTAACCGAAGAGAGATGGGACTCCTTGGGATCGGATTGGTACCTAGCACAAACTCCTACACTAAATGATATATCGGGCCTACTTGCGGTCAAATAGAGCAAGCTCCCTATCATGCCACGATATAAGGTTTGGTCCACACTTTTACCACTAGCATCCTTGCTTAGCTTCAAAGTGGTGCTCATAGGAGTATCACAATGTTTGGCTTTTTCAAGACCAAACTTCTTCACTAGGTTTTTGGCATATTTGGCTAGGGATATGAAAATCCCATCATCTAGTTGCCTAATTTGCAAACCTAGGAAGTAATTAAGCTCACCAACAAGACTCATCTCAAATTCATGAGACATGACATCAACAAATTGTTGGACTTTGGTGTTGTTGTTGGAGCCAAAAACTATATCATCAACATATATTTGAGCTACGAAAAGCTCATCATTGTCTCTCTTGATGAATAGCGTCTTGTCAACACTACCTCTTGTGTAGTTGTTGTCAACAAGAAATTGAGTGAGGCGCTCATACCAAGCCCTCGGTGCTTGTTTCAACCCATAAAGTGCCTTCTTGAGGCGATAAACATGATTGGGGTGGTGTGCATCCACAAACCCCTTAGGTTGTTCAACAAACACTTCCTCTTGCAAGAAGCCATTGAGGAAGGCACTCTTGACATCCATTTGGTGCAATTTGAACTTGTGCACACAAGAGATGGACAAGAGAAGCCTAATGGACTCTAAGCGGGCAACAGGAGCAAAAGTCTCCTCAAAGTCGATACCCTCAATTTGAGAGTACCCTTGTGCTACAAGTCTAGCCTTGTTCCGCACTATGTTGCCATCCTCATCGGATTTGTTCCTAAATATCCATTTAGTGCCTATGACATTAGTGGTCTTAGGCCTAGGAACTAGAGTCCAAACCTCATTCCTTTCGAATTGGTTTAGCTCTTCTTGCATGGCAAGAACCCAAAATTCATCATTTAAGGCTTCTTCAACCTTTTTGGGTTCAATTTGAGAGGTGTAGCAAGTATAGCTAATAAGATTAGCAAGTTGACGTCTAGTCCTAACACCTTCATTTACCTCTCCAATGATATATTCTTTATCATGGAGTTTCCTAACCCATGGAGCGGGTTCTTTAGAGTCCAAGAGAGGAACTCTAGCAATAGGTTGTGTCATCATTGTTGACATTAGATGTCCCAACATTAGGAGACACCACAACCTTCTCCAAAGGAGAACCATCACTAAAAATAATCTCCTCCTCATGATCATTAGACTTGAGCCTAGTATCATCAAATACGACATTGGATGATTCCATAACACTTAGAGTCTTTAAATTGAAAACTCTATAGGCTCTACTATTCAAGGCATAGCCAATAAAGATACCCTCATCACTCTTAGCATCGAATTTGCCAAGTTGATCACGGTCATTCAAAATGTAGCATTTGCTTCCAAAAGTGTGGAAGTAGCTAACATTTGGCCTCTTGCCTTTCCATAACTCATAGGAGGTGTTTCTAGTACCGGGCCTTAGGAAGACTCTATTTCCTATATAGCAAGCCGTATTGACGGCTTCGGCCCATAGGCTCCTAGGGAGATTGTTGCTAAGCAACATCACACGGGCCATCTCTTGAAGGACCCTATTTTTCCTCTCAACAACTCCATTTTGTTGAGGTGTCCTAGGAGCCGAAAATTCATGGGAGATACCTAAACCATTACAAAAGGTTTCAAAGGTAGCATTCTCAAATTCCCTCCCATGGTCACTTCTAATCCGTTTTATGCTTTTAATATTAGAGTTCATTTCATTTTGAAGTTTATTACAAAGCATTTTAAACTTATCAAAAGTTTCGTATTTTTCTCTAAGAAAATATGTCCATGTGAACCTAGAGAAATCATCAACACAAACAAAAATGTATCTCTTTCCACCCAAACTTTCGGTTTGCATGGGACCCATGAGGTCCATGTGGAGAAGCTCAAGAGGCTCCTTGGTGGTGAGATACTTACCCTTTTTGTGCATGCCTTTAGTTTGCTTTCCTTGTTGGCAAGGACCATAAACACCATTGGCTTTCTTCCCAAGCTTAGGGAGGCCACGCACACACTCGAACTTTCCAAGGGTCCGTAGATCCCTAAAGTTCATGTGGCCAAGTCTTTCATGCCACAACTCAATTTGCTCATCCATGGACACATGATTAGATACAATACTAGCTTCAAGACAATAACAATTATCGCTAGATCTCATGCCCTTCAACAAGGTTTGTCCATCGGGTTTTAGGATAGAGCAAAAATCTTTAGAAAACAAGACGGAATATCCTTCATCACTAAGATGTGAAATGCTTATTAAATTGGCTTTCAAGCCATCAACAAATAAAGCATTAGATAAGAAGGGTAATCCGGGAACGGAAATGGTTCCTTTCCCTTTAACATTTCTTTTGGATCCATCACCAAAAGTGACATTTCCACCTTCCTCCATAACAAGAGTCTCGAAGAAACTCTTGTTTCCCGTCATGTGCCTAGAGCACCCACTATCCAAGTACCAAAAATTAGAAGAATTTGCCTTCAAAGCTATTTGTGCAACATGGCAAACATTTTCATTCTTTCTAATCCATTTAGCAACAATTTTAGCTTTCCTAGTGGTCTTTGGTACATGTGCTCTACTATTTCTAGGATCATGCAAATCAATATTTTCATTCCTAGAAACATGCATCTTGGCTCTATTCTTTCTCTTTTCAATCATGCTTTGTTTTCTATACATTTTAATATATTGAAAGCAATTTGGTTTAATATGACCATCACAACCACAAAAGTGACAAATAGGGATGAAATAAGGAATCATACCTTGCCTTTGTGCACTTATGGGAGCTTGTCCATGTCTTTGTGGATAAGTGGGTTCAATCCATCTTTGTTGTTGAACCGGTCTAGGTTGCTTCCAAGCTTGAGGTTGCATGATTGGTCTCTTTCCTTTGTGAGCCAATTTTGGAGGAGTGTTAGCTTGAGGGACCCTAGGGGGTTGAGCTTGAGATTTCCTTCTTGGCCTCATTTTCACTTGAGCATTAGAACATTGTCCTACTTCTAACTTCTTCCTAGGAGGTTGCACAAATGAAGTTTCTTCGTTCTTCAAGCTCTTGACAAACACGGTCTTGTTAGAGGTTGAGATTTTCTTGCCATCATCATACCCAAGACCTCTCTTGTCACTTGGACTCTTTCCAACACCAAGTAAATGATCAAGCTTCTTGGTGCTAGAATCTATCCTAGCCAAGGACCTTTTAACTTCTACAAGTTCCCTCTTCAAGCCTTCTTCACTTCTCTTGGATAAGTCTAACTCCTCAATTAACTTATCCTCTCTCTTCTTCAATCTTTCCACTTGTTCACTTAAGTGGTCATTGTGAGCCGAAAGTTCAAGGTTTTCTTCTCTCAACCTCTCAATCTTTCTTGTGCTTTTAAGTGCTAAATCATTGAACTCGGCATGGTATTTAGCAAGCACCTTTTGCTCCACAAATTTCTTTTTGGAACTAGAAGAGGAGTCACTTTCTACTTCACTTGAGTCATTTTCCTCTTGACTCATTTCCTCTTTCTCACTACCACTTTTGCTCTTATGTGAGGAGGCAAAAGCTAGGAGGTTAGCCATGAGCTCTTCTTCACTTGAAGACTCATCTTCCTAATTGGAGTCATCACTACTCCCACTCCAAGTGGCGGCCATCACTTTGCTCTTCTTCTTTTCATTGTGATTAGCACATTCGGGGGCAAAGTGACCAATCCCACCACATTCAAAGCATCGAACCCCTTTCCTTTCAGTCCTCTCTTGTCTAGGCTCAAACTTCTTGAAGGAACTCTTTTTCTTCAAATCTTGTCCTCTTGACCCAAATCCCTTCTTCTTCTTGAACCCCATAACCTTGTTGAACCTTTTCACAAATAAGGCAAGGTCTTCATCCGATTCATGCTTTGCCTCCTTTGCATCCTTAGATGCTTTCAAAGCTATTCCTTTAGACTTCTTAGGAGGAGTAGTGGTGCTAGGAGCCTTCCTAGACTCATATGCAAGGAGACGCCCAATCACCTCACTTGGCTTCATATCCATGTAGCCACTATTTTCTTCTATGGCCGTCACCTTGGATTCAAACCTATCGGGGAGAGATCTCATAATTTTTTGCTTGACTCTCCTATCCGAATACGGGTCTCCGAGTTGATGGCTTTGATTTACAATGTTCATCAATTTGATTTCGAAGTCATTGAAGCATTCATCCTCTCCCATCCTAAGTAGCTCAAACTGAGTTTGGAGGACTTGAAGCTTGGACTCCTTCACCACCTCGGTTCCCTCATGTGCAACTTGAAGGATGTCCCATGCCACTTTGGCAATCTGAGTATTCTGAATAAGCTTGTACTGATTCTCATCCATAGCACACATAATGGCATGCATAGCCTTCCTATTCCACTTAGAAGCCTCAAACTCTTGCGCGTTCCATTGCGCCTTAGGCTTCAAAACATCTTGTCCTCCACCCGCGGGAGTCATCATAGGGAGATCATATCCATCTTCCACCGCCATCCATGCACGGTCATGAATTTGGCATATGTAGGATTCCATCTTCCCTTTCCATTGGGAATAGTTCAATCCAGTAAGAAGTGGAGGCCTTGTGCTAGAAGCTCCTTCGTGGCCACCACAATTTCCACCGTTTCCACTCATAGTGTTTATGAATGAATGAAATGAATGCAAATGTATGAATGATCAAAAATCACACAAAATGCAAAACACACCAAAATAAGCAAGGATCACCTATGTATGTCTAAGAACCCGCTCTGATACCAATTGAAACTTATTATAGCACGGTGTGTATAAAGCTATCTAGAGGGGGGGTGAATAGATTTTACACTTTTTACCCAATTTTTCGTGTTAGTCAAAATTATGAAAATGCCCTCAAGATAATATAAACAAGCAAGTGTAATATGGTGCGGAAATTAAAACAACACTTGGTTTTTACGTGGAAACCCTCACGGGAAAAACCACGGGCTATGTAAGTAAGCCACACTCGAACCTCGAATCCACTAAATGTGCAAACGATTACAACCTAATCCCGGAAGTAATCACACACCTACCTAATCCCGGTATGAGTGAACCTAGTCCTATTTGCTTGCGATCTAAGCAACCTAATCCCGGTTGCTACACACAAGTCTTACTTTCTCTAGAAGAGAATACAACCCTAAGTGAATATATGTGAATATCCAAAATGCAACATAGAGCAAGGGAAACCCTATATGCTTATCTAAGATGATTAATATGCAATTAAGAACAATCCTAGATATCAAAACTAAATGACATGTCAATTAGTTTAGCTAATCAATATTAAGCACAAAACCTAATATGCTAGCACAATACAACTTCTCAAACATACATCATACTCATCTCAATATTGTATCCAAAGCATACAAATTAACAAACAAGTAATTAATTGAGATTGCTAGATAAGAGAAACACAAAACATGTAAGATATTAGTGAAAAGCTTACCAAGCAAAGTATGATGAAGATTCCATGCAAGATGACATCTAGATGATCTAAGATGATGCTAGATGATGATTGATGATCATGAAAAAGTGTTTGAGTGATTAAAAATGAGTTCTTTGTGTATTTTTCTTCTCTTGAAAAATATCCTAAGTATGAAGCATGAATAAGAACTCTTGTTAATGACCTAAAATCAAGTTAGCATATATATAGAGGCCATAAGTGAAGTGAGGTCGTTTTGAAAACTTGCCAGAAAATTGCTCTGTGCGCTGGTGGACCTGCGCTGGACGACAGGCGCAGGACTAGCGCACACGCACATTTTTGCTTTGGCACTGGACGACATGCGCTTACACAGGCGCCAGACCAGCGGAGCCATACTGGGCGATCAGCGCTGGTGGCCTTGCGCTGGTGTAGACCAGCGCACGACCGGCGACAGAGAACTGGACGATCTGCGCTGGTGGACTGCGCTGGTGTGGACCAGCGCACGACCAGCGGCACGCCACTGGGCGTTTTGCACCGGTGAGCAGCGCTGGACGACAGGCGCAGGTGGACCAGCGCACAGCCCACAACTTTGAACCCCACAAGCAATCATGCAAGGGGAACAAAGGTAAACTAAGATGCATCCTTAAAGCCTAAATGCTATGATGTTATAAACACAAGATGCAATCATAATAACAAGCAAGAAGAGATGTAAATAGGCATTGATGCACAACAAAAAGAAACACAACATACAAAGATTAAACATATGTGTAAGGATTCCCATTATTGATTGGCTTATTTCGTGGTCAAACCACATGTTGGGGTTTGGTTGTAAGGGTAGTCTAGGTGTTTGTTGAAGATCAAGACCCTTTCCAAGACCTCAAGAGGACAAGCACCAAAGGTATATATCTAGTGCTTACATTGGCTTGAAGAGATATAGTTGCACACACACACACAACATGCATAACTCTTATTCTTGTATGGTGTGTTTATATTTTGTGTGCATTGTACTTTATTGATTTATTCAATATCTCTTCTTGCATGTTGAATTGATTGCATCTTGTTATATGATAATGCCATGACATGTTAGGCATTAGGATGCATTCAATACCCACACTTGCACTTCATGTATGTTAGCTTTTAGTGTGGTGTAATTCGTTTCCCTAAGGATGTTCGGAAACGTCCGCGCGTGCACGGTAATGTGCTTTGGTTTGCGCGATGATCGCCGGTGGAGTTGCCTTTGGCTTCTCCTTGGTTTCACCATTATTGGTGAAACGGCGGTTGAGTTCGGCGGCCTGGCCGCCGTTCGAAACCGCCGAATCAGACCTGATTGAAATATATCTCTCGGGTCCAAAACGGCGGTTGTGATCGGCGGTTTCCAAACCGCCGAATGAAGTCGCCGAAGTTCCCCTGTTCCGCTCGGGAGCCATTCGGCGGTTCATTTCGGCGGCCTGGCCGCCGAATGAAACCGCCGATCGGTGCGTTTCAAGGGCAAAATTGTATTTTCACCTGCCCTGTTTTTGGTCTCTATAAATACATCCTTATCTCTGGTTCAGAACACAAGTCTTTGATCATAAGAACCCTAGAGAGATATTTAGAGAGACTTGAGAGAGAAAGCTTAAAGATCATATCTTTATCTCTCTAAACCCATCCCCACATGCATAAATCTTCATCTAAGCATCATCTAGGATCATCTAGCATATGCTAATGCATGGGACTTCTTCAACACACATGGTATGATTTGTTGAACACTTTTATCTTACATAATTAGTGTTTCTACTTATCAATTTATCTCATATTTTACTTATATGTGTTTAGATTAATTCTACATATAAGATTGAGATTATGTGTTGATTGGGTTTTTATTTATTAGCTAGGCTTTAATGTTCATATGCCATCTAGCTAATTGATCTCATTTATTGATTGAGATTATTTTTCATAGCTTATTTGATTAGGTCATTATTGCCTAATAGCTATGCCATGAACATTCTTGTGTGATGTATTGATAACTAGGTTGATAGATTGTTTTTTAATCAACTTGTTAATCCTTTGAATGTTTGTGGGTTTTATATGATAGCTTTGTATCTAGGAGTGGTGATCCTTTACTTAGCTAAAGTTATATGCCATGTCATATAGCTAATATGTGATATCTAGGATTGATTATATTGTCATCTTATAATCCTAGGTAAGCATTTAGAGTACCCTAGCTCTTATTGCATTAATTGAATATTCATACATATTCACATAGGGTTGTTTCTCTTCATTGAGAAGTAAGTCTTGAGGCTAAGAGTGCTTAGGCCTCAAGCAAATTGGAATAGGGTTGCTAATAAAGGCCCGCTGGGTAGAAGTGAGGGGTTACAGACCGGAATGTTAGACGAGGTCTACATAGGTTGTAAACTTCATTTCAATTAGTGATTTCGAGTTCCGAGTGTGGCGCACTATACAGCCCGTGGTTTTTCCCAGTGGTTGGGTTTCCACGTATACATCAAGTGTTATTTAAATTCCGCACTATATTACACTTGTATGTATTTTTGACTAGTAGGGGCATTTTCGTAAAATTGACTTGCATGCGAAAATTGGGTAATAATAGTTAAAATCTATTCACCCCCCCTCTAGCTTTATATTGATAAACACGCCTCGAGTTTTTTGATGAGAACTTTCAATTGGTATCAGAGCGGGTTCCTAGATATACTTAGGTGATCCAAGCTCATTTTTGGTGTGTTGTGCATTTTGTATGATTATTGTTTTTGACATACATCTTGCATTCTTCTCATTTGCATTCATTCAACGCAAACACTATGAGTGAATTTATGAGAGAAGAAAATGACTCCGATGAGGAGATGTCCCTCTAAGGAGAGAGAGGAGACGAAGATGAAAGGGCGTTGCTCACATCTCCAAAGAGCTTCAAGCCCAAGCCTTCCTCAATCTTGGTCTAACCAACCAAGAAGGCTATCTTCCCTCAACCTACGATCTTAATAGGGAAGTGTTCAATCATGCAAGCTCAACCGAGCAAGCAATTTGTCTTGGTTATCATCAAAGGAGGAGAGATCCTATCCAACTACCAAGACAACCACAACGACAAGGGAAAGCACTTTTGCATGCTCAAGGGAATGGTATAATTCCTAACCTTATCTCCTCTTGTCTTTTGTGTGGTATTGTTGGTCATGTTAGACCAAGTTGCTTGCATTACATTTAAATATGTAATCTTATATGCATGATTGAAAAGAAAAAGGCTAGAGCTAAGATGCATGTCCTTAAAAAGGAAGAAAATCATTTGCATGATTCTTTGCCATCTAGAACTCTAGAACCTATGACCACTAGGTATGTTATTGAGACACCTAAGTGGATTATAAAAGACGAACCCGCTTGCTACGAGACAAACATGTCTCAAATAGGTTCAACTAGGTCCTATGGACTTGGTAAGTCTTTTAGACCACATGCCCTTCATTGAAGTGGTGTGGATATTGACCCCATATGGGGAACTTAAGCAAAGAGAGCTATTTTGCATCTTGTCACTTGCAAAAAATTCGAAATATCTTGTGCTTCTCTTTTTTGTTGCTTGAGTAAGCTTGGTTACACTATGTATATATATTTTCTATTCAATAAGTGTGATCAATGCTTGTATTGCAATCCATGTCATATTTATGTTCAAACATGCATTTTTGGACTAGGAGATATATACATAGGATAAAATTTGAATGACCTATAATGATCTCCATGACATGATGATTGCTAAAATGACATGCTAAATGCTAATCTTAAAAAGCATGTTTTGATGATTGCATTTCTTAATTGCAAAAAATGTGTGAAAAAGCTTATGAGACTTAAATGAAAAAGGATCTTGTATCCATTCAAGGATTTTACAATCCAAATGTCTCTCTTTCTTTATTGGTTGAACATGTCTACTATCATACGGATATCTTATCCGGAAAAATCAAGTAGGGTGCAAAGTCGCTCATGACATGTTTAGCTTATAAAGTTGGATATAGTTGTTCTTAAATTGAAATCAATAAAAACCTATATCCTTGCTTCTCTCTTGACATTGGTGAAATTGGTTTGAATTCATATTGAAAACCTTTGTCATTTGCTTTGCCAAATACCATGATATTTTGGACTTAAATGCTACATGTCTTGTATGCAAAGCAATTTTTTGATTCACACATTTTATTTAAATAAATCTCCTTGTTTCTCTCCAATAAATTTGAGATTGCATAAAGTGACTTATATTGATTATGCATATACTAGAATGCTACTATCTCTCTTTGCCTTGAGTGACCCGGTTGGGGACTACTCCCTTGTCTATATCATGACAAAAAGGGGGAGTATGGTGTGGTAAGGGGAGTTGCAAATTGTAGTAGCAATTGTGCATGTTGGGGAGAATACTAATTGAGGGGGAGTAACCCTTTGAGGGGGAGCATTTGCACATTCATACATTGCATGATGTTGTACTTAAATTTTTAAATGCAAATGCTTGTTTTATCTCACTTGATTCATCTCACCTTTTCCTGTATTAGAAAGTATAGAAACTGTGCTTTCAGGGATTGATTGTTCTACTTGAGATTGAAGACTTCAAGACTATTTATCTTATCTCTTTGTAAAGTAGAAAATCATAAGTAGACCTGTAGTTTCTATTATGTTGTGAGGAATCAATGTGAGTGGTGGTTTTGTCACGAAATAGCCAAAGGGGGAGATTGTAAGGATTCCCATTATTGATTGGCTTATTTCGTGGTCAAACCACATGTTGGGGTTTGGTTGTAAGGGTAGTCTAGGTGTTTGTTGAAGATCAAGACCCTTTCCAAGACCTCAAGAGGACAAGCACCAAAGGTATATATCTAGTGCTTACATTGGCTTGAAGAGATATAGTTGCACACACACACACAACATGCATAACTCTTATTCTTGTATGGTGTGTTTATATTTTGTGTGCATTGTACTTTATTGATTTATTCAATATCTCTTCTTGCATGTTGAATTGATTGCATCTTGTTATATGATAATGCCATGACATGTTAGGCATTAGGATGCATTCAATACCCACACTTGCACTTCATGTATGTTAGCTTTTAGTGTGGTGTAATTCGTTTCCCTAAGGATGTTCGGAAACGTCCGCGCGTGCACGGTAATGTGCTTTGGTTTGCGCGATGATCGCCGGTGGAGTTGCCTTTGGCTTCTCCTTGGTTTCACCATTATTGGTGAAACGGCGGTTGAGTTCGGCGGCCTGGCCGCCGTTCGAAACCGCCGAATCAGACCTGATTGAAATATATCTCTCGGGTCCAAAACGGCGGTTGTGATCGGCGGTTTCCAAACCGCCGAATGAAGTCGCCGAAGTTCCCCTGTTCCGCTCGGGAGCCATTCGGCGGTTCATTTCGGCGGCCTGGCCGCCGAATGAAACCGCCGATCGGTGCGTTTCAAGGGCAAAATTGTATTTTCACCTGCCCTGTTTTTGGTCTCTATAAATACATCCTTATCTCTGGTTCAGAACACAAGTCTTTGATCATAAGAACCCTAGAGAGATATTTAGAGAGACTTGAGAGAGAAAGCTTAAAGATCATATCTTTATCTCTCTAAACCCATCCCCACATGCATAAATCTTCATCTAAGCATCATCTAGGATCATCTAGCATATGCTAATGCATGGGACTTCTCAACACACATGGTATGATTTGTTGAACACTTTTATCTTACATAATTAGTGTTTCTACTTATCAATTTTATCTCATATTTTACTTATATGTGTTTAGATTAATTTCTACATATAAGATTGAGATTATGTGTTGATTGGGTTTTTATTTATTTAGCTAGGCTTTAATGTTCATATGCCATCTAGCTAATTGATCTCATTTATTGATTGAGATTATTTTTCATAGCTTATTTGATTAGGTCATTATTGCCTAATAGCTATGCCATGAACATTCTTGTGATGTATTGATAACTAGGTTGATAGATGGTTTTTTAATCAACTTGTTAATCCTTTGAATGTTTGTGGGTTTTATATGATAGCTTTGTATCTAGGAGTGGTGATCCTTTACTTAGCTAAAGTTATATGCCATGTCATATAGCTAATATGTGATATCTAGGATTGATTATATTGTCATCTTATAATCCTAGGTAAGCATTTAGAGTACCCTAGCTCTTATTGCATTAATTGAATATTCATACATATTCACATAGGGTTGTTTCTCTTCATTGAGAAGTAAGTCTTGAGGCTAAGAGTGCTTAGGCCTCAAGCAAATTGGAATAGGGTTGCTAATAAAGGCCCGCTGGGTAGAAGTGAGGGGTTACAGACCGGAATGTTAGACGAGGTCTACATAGGTTGTAAACTTCATTTCAATTAGTGATTTCGAGTTCCGAGTGTGGCGCACTATACAGCCCGTGGTTTTTCCCAGTGGTTGGGTTTCCACGTATACATCAAGTGTTATTTAAATTCCGCACTATATTACACTTGTATGTATTTTTGACTAGTAGGGGCATTTTCGTAAAATTGACTTGCATGCGAAAATTGGGTAATAATAGTTAAAATCTATTCACCCCCCCTCTAGCTTTATATTGATAAACACGCCTCGAGTATTTTAAGAACTTTCAATATGCATGAGTTGTGAGTGTGTGCAACTATCTCTTCAAGACAAGTAAGCACTTAGAGTATTACCTTTGGTGCTTGTCAATAATGAGGTCTTCAAAGGGCCTAAGCAATAACAACAACATCTAAACTACCCCTACAAAGAATCCCCACATATGGTTTGATCACGAAATAAGCCAATTAAAAACAACGGGAATCCTTACATAGGTGATCGGCGGTTATGATCGGTGGCCTGGCCGCCGAATGAAACCGCCGTTTCAGTCCAGATTGGTCTGAAGCATTTCTGCGGTTAAGATCGGCGGTCACAACCGCCGTTCGAAACCACCGTTTCAAGACCTGATTGATTTATCTCTCAGTCTAATTCGGCAGTTGAATCGACGGTTACGAAACCGCCGTTCATACCTGATTGATTTTAATCTCTCTGTTTTGATTCGGCGGTTGGGATCGGCGGTCACGAAACCGCCGAATGAACCGCCGTTTATGCTCTGTTCTTCACGAGCTTAATTCGGCGGTCATGATCGGCGGCCTGGCCGCCGATTGAAACCACCGATCGGCGCGTTTCTTTGAAACTTACTTAAACGACCACACTTTGATTTGGCCCCCTATATATATGCCACTTTGACTTTAGGTCAATTAAGAGAGTTCATATTCAGAATTCATACTTAGGATATTTTTCAAAGAGAAGAAAAATTCCGAGAACTCAATTTTTGATTACTCAAACACTTTTTCATGATCATCAATCATCATCTAGCATCATCCTTGATCTTCTAGATGTCATCTTGCATGGATTCTTCATCATACTTTGCTTGGTAAGCTTTTCACTAATATCTTACATATTTTGTGTTTCTCTTAGCTAGCAATCTCAATTAATTACTTGTATGTTATTTTATATACTTTGAATACAAGTTTGAGATTAGTATGATGTATGTTTGAGAAGTTGTTTTGTGATAGCTAATTAAGTTTTGTGCTTAATCTTGAATAGCTAATCTATTTGACATGTCATTTAGTTTTGATATCTAGGATTGTTCTAATTGCATATTAATCATCTTAGATAAGCATATAGGGTTTCCCTTGCTCTATATTGCATTTGGATATTCATATATATTCACTTAGGGTTGTATTCTCTTCATAGAGAAAGTAAGTCTTGTGTGTAGCATCCGGGGATTAGGTTGCTTAGAACGCAAGCAAATTGGACTAGGTTCACTCATACCGGGATTAGGTAGGTGTGTGATTACTTCCGGGATTAGGTTGTAATTGTTTTACACATTTAGTGGATTCGAGGTTCGAGTGTGGCTTACTTACTAGCCCGTGGTTTTTCCCGTGAGGGTTTCCATGTAAAAATCAAGTGTTATTTAATTTCCGCATATTATACTTGATTTATTTGCTTTATCTATTTAGAGGTAATTTCGTAATTTTGACTATCACTAAAAATTGGGTAAAAAGCTTAATATCTATTCACCCCCCTCTAGAGAGTTTTATACACACCGTGCTATAATTTGTTTCAATTGGTATCAGAGCGGGTTCCTAGACATACATAGGTGATCCTTGCTTATTTTGGTGTGTTTTGCATTTTGTGTGATTTTTGATCATTCATACATTTGCATTCATTTCATTCATTCATAAACACTATAAGTGGAAACGGTGGAAACGGTGGTGGCAACGAAGGTGCCTCAAGCACAAGGCCTCCACTTCTTACCGGATTGAACTATTCCCAATGGAAAGAGAAGATGGAATCCTACATATGCCAAATTCATGACCGTGCATGGATGGCGGTTGAAGACGGATATGATCTACCCAAGATGACTCCCGATGGTGGAGGAGAAGAAGTATTGAAGCCTAAGGCGCAATAAAACGCGCAAGAGTTTGAGGCTTCAAAGTGGAATAGGAAGGCGATGCATGCCATCTTGTGTGCTATGGATGAAAATCAATATAAATTGATTCAAAATACTAGGATAGCTAAAGAGGCTTGGGACATCCTAGAGATTGCACATGAGGGAACCGAAGTGGTGAAGGACTCTAAGCTTCAAGTCCTCCAAACTCAATTCGAGATGCTTAAGATGGAGGAGAATGAGTGCTTCAACGACTTCGAGATCAAGTTGATGGATATAGTCAACCAAAGCCATCAACTTGGTGATCCATATTCGGATAGGAGAATCAAGCAAAAGATTATGAGATCTCTACCCGACAGGTTTGAATCGAAGGTGACGGCTTTAGAAGAAAATAGTGGATATAAGGATATGAAGCCGAGTGAGGTGATTGAGAGACTTCTAGCTTATGAGTCTAGGAAAGGGACATCTCCACACCCACTAAAAAGCAAAAATGAATTGCTTTAAAAACCTCCAAGGATGAAAATGAGGCAAAAAAGGTTAACTCGGATGAAGACCTTGCCTTGTTTGTAAAAAGGTTCAACAAGGTTATGAAGTTTAGAAAAAAGAGCTTTGGGTCAAAAGGTCAAGACTTGAAGAAAAAGGGCTCTTTCAAGAAGTTTGAACCTAGGCAAGAGAGGACCGAAAGGAAAGGGGTCCGATGTTTCGAGTGTGGTGGCATAGGTCATTTTGCCCCCGAATGTGCAAATCACAATGAGAGGAAAAAGGGAAAAGTGATGGCCGCCACTTGGAGTGGAAGTAGTGATGACTCTATTGAGGGAGATGAGTCTTCAAGTGATAAAGAGCTCATGGCTAATCTCCTAGCTTTTGCCTCCTCCCATAAAAGCAAAAGTGCTAGTAAGAGAGAGGAAATGAGTCAAGAGGAAAATGACTCAAGTGAAGAAGAAAGTGATTCCCGTCTAACTCCTAAGTGTTTTGTGGAGGAGAAAAGGTGCTTGCTAAATGCCATGCCGAGTTAATGATTAGCAATCAAGAGCACAAGAAAGATCAGATTGAGAGAGAAGAAAATCTTGAGCTTGCATCTCATAATGACCACTTAGGTGAACAAGTGGAAAAATTCAAGAAGATAGAAGATAAGCTAAGAGAGGAGTTAGCTTTATCTAGGAGGAATGAAGAAAGTCTAAAGAGTGAGCTTGAAGAAGTTAGAAATTCTATGACTAGGATGGATTCTAGCACCAAGAAGCTTCACCATATGCTTGGTGTTGGAAGGAGTCCATGTGACAAAAGGGGTTGAAACAAATTATAGCACGGTGTGTATAAAACTATCTAGAGGGGGGGGGGGGGGGGGGGGGGGGGGGGGGTGAATAGATATTACGCTTTTTACCCAATTTTTCGTGTTAGTCAAAATTACGAAAATGCCAAGATAATATGAACAAGCAAGTGTAATATGGTGCGGAAATTAAAACAACACTTGGTTTTTACGTGGAAACCCTCACGGGAAAAACCACGGGCTATGTAAGTAAGCCACACTCGAACCTCGAATCCACTAAATGTGCAAACGATTACAACCTAATCCTGGAAGTAATCACACACCTACCTAATCCCGGTATGAGTGAACCTAGTCCAATTTGCTTGCGTTCTAAGCAACCTAGTCCCGGATGCTACACACAAGACTTACTTTCTCTATGAAGAGAATAACCCTAAGTGAATATATGAATATTCAAAATGCAACATAGAGCAAGGGAAACCCTATATGCTTATCTAAGATGATTAATATGCAATTAGAGCAATCCTAGATATCAAAACTAAATGACATGTCAATTAGTTTAGCTAATCAATATTAAGCACAAAACCTAAATGCAAGCACAATATAAAATCTCAAACATACATCATACTCATCTCAATATGTATCTAAAGCATAAAATAACAAACAAGTAATTAATTGAGATTGCTAGATAAGAGAAACACAAAACATGTAAGATATTAGTGAAAAGCTTACCAAGCAAAGTATGATGAAGATTCCATGCTAGATGACATCTAGATGATCTAAGATGATGCTAGATGATGATTGATGATCATGAAAAAGTGTTTGAGAATCAAGAATGGAGTTCTTGGAATTTTTCTTCTCTTTGAAAAATATCCTAAGTATGAATTCTGAATATGAACTCTCTTAATTGACCTAAAGTCAAAGTGGCATATATATAGGGGGCCAAATCAAAGTGAGGTCGTTTAAGTAAGTTTCAAAGAAACGCGCCAATCGGCGGTTTCAATCGGCGGCCAGGCCGCCGTTCATGACCGCCGAATTGAGCTCGTGAAGAACAGAGCATAAACGGCGGTTCATTCGGCGGTTTCGTGACCGCCGATCCCAACCGCCGAAACAGAACAGAGAGATCAAAATCAACCAGGTATGAACGGCGGTTTCGAACGGCGTTTCATGCCCGCCGTTTCAACCGCCGAATTAGACTGAGAGATAAATCAATCAGGTCTTGAAACGGCGGTTTCGACACCGGCGTGACCGCCGATCTTAACCGCAGAAATGCTTCAGACCAATCTGGACTGAAACGGCGGTTTCATTCGGCGGCCAGGCCGCCGATCATAACCGCCGATCACCTAGATAGGTGAAAACCAAGGAGAAGCCAAGGGCATTCTCCATAGGCGGTCCTCGCGCTAAACCAAGCACATTCTCGTGCATGCGCGGACGTTTCCGAAAGTTATCGGGAAACGAATTACACAACAACAGACACAATTACACACAACAAAATATAATAAATAAGTGCAAGTGTGAAATGTGACAAATGAAGAGAATGCACACATATGCAATGAATGTTAAGTGTGTGTGTGCAACTAATCTCTTCAAAGAAAAGTAAGTAAGCATATAAAATTTACCTTCGGTGCTTATCAACACGAGGTCTTCAAAGGGCTTCGAACAATAAGACCGATACTTAGGCTACCCTTACAAAGAACCCCCACATATGTTTGATCACGAAATAAGCCAATTAAAACAACGGGAATCCTTACAATCTCCCCCTTTGGCTATTTCGTGACAAAACCATCACTCACAATGATTCCTCACAAAAAAAATAGAAACTACGGGACTATAATGATATTCTACATTACAAAGAGATAAGCTAATGCAACTTGAAGTCTTCAATCCTCTTGTAGAATAATCAATCCCTGAAAAGAGTTTCTAACATTTCTAATACAAGAAAAGTGTGAGATTAATCATGTGAGACAATACCAAGCATTTGCATTTTAGAATTTAGGCACAACATTACCAAATGTATGCAATGTATGATAAATGCAATGCTCCCCCTCAACGGGTTACTCCCCCTCAATGTATGTTTCTCCCCAAAGTGTACAATTACTTCTATATTTTGCACCTCCCTTACCATATCCTACTCCCCTTTTTGTCATGATATAGGCAAAGGAGTAGTCCCCAACCGGGTCACTCATAGCAACGAGAGATAGAAGCATGCAAGATTTGCATACATATAAGTCACTTTATGCACTTCAATTAATTTGAGAGAAACAAGGAGATTTATTTTGAGAAAATGTGTGAATCCAACATGCTTTGCATACAAGACATATAGCATTCAAGTCCAAAATACAATGGTATTTGGCAAAGCAAATGACAAAGGTTTCTAATAAGAATTCAAACCAATTTCACCAATGTCATGGGAAAAGCAAGGATATAGAGATTATTGATTTCAATATAAGAGCAACTATATCCAACTTTATAAGCGAAACATGGCATGAGCAACTTTGCACCCCTTTTGATTTTTCCGGATAAGATATCCGTATGATAGTAGCCATGTTCAACCAATAAAGAAAGAGAGACATTTGGAATAAATTCCTTTGAACGGATACAAGATCCTTTATTCATTTTGAGTCTCATAAGTTTTCACACAAGTTTTGCATTTTTAAGAATATGCAATCATCAATTCATGCTTTTCATGTGAGCATGTTATATGAATTTCATGCTTTTTCATTTGACTAGCATGTTATTAAAGAATCATCATGTCATGGAGATAACTATAGGTCATTCAATCATACTTCCTATGTAAATCTCCTAGTCCAAAAATGCATGTTTGAACATAAATATGACATGGATTGTAGACAAGCAAGGTTCACACTTATGGAATTGAAAACATATATACATATGTACAACCAAGCTTACTCAAGCAATTAAAGAAGAGGCATAAGATATTTCAAATTTTTTGCAAGATACAAGAATGCAAAATAGCTCTCTTGCTTGAGTTCCCCATATGGGGTCAATCATAGAACATCACTCCACAAGACATACCCCAATAGATCTACTAAGAGTTTTAAATCGAGTAGCATCTAAGGGTTTAGTAAATAGGTCCGCAAGTGATCATTAGTACCTACATGTTCAAGTACTATGCATTATTTTCAACAAGCTCTCTAATGAAGTGATGGCGGATGTCAATATGCTTAGTTCTAGAATGTTGCACCGGATTCTTGGAAATATTAATGGCACTCATGTTATCACAAAAGAGAGTGAGAGTACCTTGGTTGAATCCGTAATCACTAGCATTTGCTTCATCCATATAAGTTGAGTGCATCCACTCCCCGCGGCTATGTACTCGGCTCCGCCGTGGACAAGGAAATCGAGTTTTGCTTCTTGCAAAACCAAGACACCAAGTTGTTGCCTAGAAAGAAGCAACCGCCCGATGTGCTCTTCCTATCATCACAATTTCCTGCCCAATCCGCATCACTATATCCTACAAGACTAGGATTAGTGTCAAATGAGTACCAAATCCCATAGTTGGAAGTCCCATTCACAAAGCGAATGACTCTCTTAACGAAGAGAGATGGGACTCCTTGGATCGGATTGGTACCTAGCACAAACTCCACACTAAATGATATATCGGGCCTACTTGCGGTCAAATAGAGCAAGCTCCCTATCATGCCACGATATAAGGTTGGTCCACACTTTTACCGCTAGCATCCTTGCTTAGCTTCAAAGTGGTGCTCATAGGAGTGTCACAATGTTTGGCTTTTCAAGACCAAACTTCTTCACAAGGTTTTGGCATATTTGGCTTGGGTTATGAAGATCCCATTATAAGTTGCCTAATTTGCAAACCTAGGAAGTAATTAAGCTCACCAACAAGACTCATCTCAAATTCATGAGACATAACATCAACAAATTGTTGGACCTTGGTGTTGTTGGTGGAGCCAAACACTATGTCATCGACATATATTTGAGCTATGAAAAGCTCATCATTGTCTCTCTTGATGAATAGTGTCTTGAACACTACCTCTTGTGTAGTTATTGTCAACAAGAAATGAGTGAGGCGCTCATACCAAGCCCTCGGTGCTTGTTTCAACCCATATAGTGCCTTCTTGAGGCGATAGACATGGTTGGGGTGGTGAGCATCCACAAACCCCTTGGGTGTTCAACAAACACTTCCTCTTGCAAGAAGCCATTGAGGAAGGCACTCTTGACATCCATTTGGTGCAATTTGAACTTGTGCACACAAGAAATGGACAAGAGAAGCCTAATAGACTCTAAACGGGCAACGGGAGCAAATGTCTCCTCAAAGTCGATACCTCAATTTGAGAGTACCCTTGTGCTACAAGTCTAGCCTTGTTCCGCACTATGTTGCCATCCTCATCGGATTTGTTCCTAAATATCCATTTAGTGCCTATGACATTAGTGGTCTTAGGCCTAGGAACTAGAGTCCAAACCTCATTCCTTTCGAATTGGTTTAGCTCTTCTTGCATGGCAAGAACCCAAATTCATCATGTAAGGCTTCTTCAACCTTTTTGGGTTCAATTTGAGAGTGTAGCAAGTATAGCTAATAAGATTAGCAAGTTGACGTCTAGTCCTAACACCTCATTTACCTCTCCAATGATATCTTCTTTATCATGGAGTTTCCTAACCCATGGAGCGGGTTCTTTAGAGTCCAAGAGAGGAACTCTAGCAATAGGTTGTGTGTCATCATGTGACATTAGATGTCCCAACATTAGGAGTCACACAACCTTCTCCAAAGGAGAACCATCACTAAAACAACCTCCTCCTCATGATCATTAGACTTGAGCCTAGTATCATCAAATACGACATTGGATGATTCCATACATTAGAGTCTTTAAATTGAAAACTCTATAGGCTCTACTATTCAAGGCATAGCCAATAAAGATACCCTCATCACTCTTAGCATCGATTTGCCAAGTTGATCACGGTCATTCAAAATGTAGCATTTGCTTCCAAAAGTGTGGAAGTAGCTAACATTTGGCCTTTGCCTTTCCATAACTCATAGGAGGTGTTTCTAGTACCGGGCCTTAGGAAAACACTATCCCTATATAGCAAGCCGTATTGACGGCTTCGGCCCATAGGTTCCTAGGGACATTGTTGCTAAGCAACATCACACGGGCCATCTCTTGAAGGACCCTATTTTTCCTCTCAAAACTCCTTTTTGTTGAGGTGTCCTAGGAGCCGAAAACTCATGGGAGATACCTAAACATTACAAAAAGGTTTCAAAGGTAGCATTCTCAAATTCCCTCCCATGGTCACTTCTAATCCGTTTTATGCTTTTAATTTTAGAGTTCATTTCATTTTGAAGTTTATTACAAAGCATTTTAAACTTATCAAAAGTTTCGGATTTTTCTCTAAGAAAATATGTCCATGTGAACCTAGAGAAATCATCAACACATACAAAAATGTATCTCTTTCCACCCAAACTTTCGGTTTGCATGGGACCCATGAGGTCCATGTGGAGAAGCTCAAGAGGCTCCTTGGTGGTGAGATACTTACCCTTTGTGCATGCTTTTAGTTTGCTTTCCTTGTTGGCAAGGTCCACAAACACCATTGGCTTTCTCCCAAGCTTAGGGAGGCCACGCACCACTGAAACTTTCCAAGGGTCCGTAGATCCCTAAAGTTCATGTGCCAAGTCTTCATGCACAAACTCAATTTGCTCATCCATGGACACATTGTTTGGAGACTATTCTAGTTCAGACAATAGCAATTGTCGCTAGATCTCATACCTTTCAATAAGGTTTGTCCATCGGGCTTTAGGATCGAGCATCATCTTTACAAAACAAGACGGATATCCTTCATCACTTAGATGTGAAATGCTTATTAAATTGGCTTTCAAGCCATCAACAAATAAAGCATCGGATAAGGAGGGTAATCCGGGAACAAAATGGTTCCTTTCCCTACACTTTTCTTTTTGGTTCCATCACCAAAGTGACATATCCACCTTCCTCCATACAAGAGTCTCGAAGAAACTCTTGTTTCCCGTCATGTGCCTAGAGCATCCCCTGTCTAAATACCAAAAATTAGAAGAATTTGCCTTCAAGGCTATTTGAGCAACAGGCAAAACATTTCATTCTTTCTAATCCACCTAGAAACAATCTTAGCTTTCTTAGTGGTCTTTGGTACATGGGCTCTAGATGTCCTAGGATCATGCATAATAATATTACTATTCCGGGAACATGCATCATGCTCTTTTCTTTTTTTTCTCTCTAATCATGCTTTTAGTTTTGCACATTTTTATATATCGAAAGCAATGTGGTCTAATAGACCATCAAATCCACAAAGTGACATATAGGAGTAAATAAGGAATCATACCTTTCCTTGCTTTGTGGATGAAAGGGTTCATCTTTCTTCGTTGTTGTGAACCGGTCTTGGTTGCTTCCTAGCTTGAGGTTGCATGATAGGTCTCTTTCCTTTGTGAGCCATTTGAGGAGGAATGTTGGCTTGAGGGACCGTAGGGGGTTGAGCTTGAGGTTTCCTTCTTGGCCCCATCTTCACTTGTGCATTAGAGCATTGTCTTACTTCTAATTTCTTTCTAGGAGCTTGCACAAATGAAGTTTTTCTTCAAGCTCTTGACAAACACGGTCTTGTTAGAGGTAGAGATCTTCTTGTCATTGTAAGGATTCCCGTTGTTTTTAATTGGCTTATTTCGTGATCAAACCATATGTGGGGGTTCTTTGTAAGGGTAGCCTAAGTATCGGTCTTATTGCTCGATGCCCTTTGAAGACCTCGTGTTGATAAGCACCGAAGGTAAATTTCTATGTGCTTACTTTTCTTTGAAGAGAATAGTTGCACACACACACTTAACATTCATTGCATATGTGTGCATTCTCTTCATTTGTCACATTTCACACTTGCACTTATTTATTATATTTTGTGGTGTGTAATTGTGTCATGTTGTTGTATAATTCGTTTCCCGATAACTTTCGGAAACGTCCGCGCATGCACGAGAATGTGTTTGGTTTAGCGCGAGGACCGCCTATGGAGAATGCCCTTGGCTTCTCCTTGGTTTTCACCTATCTAGGTGATCGGCGGTTATGATCGGCGGCTATGATCGGTGGCCTGGCCGCCGAATGAAACCGCCGTTTCAGTCCAGATTGGTCTGAAGCATATCTGCGGTTAAGATCGGCGGTCACGACCGCCGTTCGAAACCGCCGTTTCAAGACCTGATTGATTTATCTCTCAGTCTAATTCGGCGGTTGAAACGGCGGGCAAGAAACCGCCGTTCGAAACCACCGTTCATACCTGGTTGATTTTGATCTCTCTGTTCTGTTTCGGCGGTTGGAATCGGCGGTCACTAAACCGCCGAATGAACCGCCGTTTATGCTCTGTTCTTCACGAGCTCAATTCGGCGGTCATTAACGGCGGCCTGGCCGCCGATTGAAACCGCCGATTGGCGCGTTTCTTTGAAACTTACTTAAACGACCACACTTTGATTTGGCCCCCTATATATATGCCACTTTGACTTTAGGTCAATTAAGAGAGTTCATATTCAGAATTCATACTTAGGATATTTTTCAAAGAGAAGAAAAATTCCAAGAACTCCATTCTTGATTCTCAAACACTTTTCATGATCATCAATCATCATCTAGCATCATCTTAGATCATCTAGATGTCATCTAGCATGGAATCTTCATCATACTTTGCTTGGTAAGCTTTTCACTAATGTCTTACATGTTTGTGTTTCTCTTATCTAGCAATCAATTATTACTTGTTTGTTATTTTGTATGCTTTAGATACAATATTGAGATGAGTATGATGTATGTTTGAGATTTTATATTGTGCTTGCATATTAGGTTTTGTGCTTAATATTGATTAGCTAAACTAATTGACATGTCATTTAGTTTTGATATCTAGGATTGCTCTTAATTGCATATTAATCATCTTAGATAAGCATATAGGTTTCCCTTGCTCTATGTTGCATTTTGGATATTCACATATATTCACTTAGGTTGTATTCTCTTCATAGAGAAAGTAAGTCTTGTGTGTAGCATCCGGGATTAGGTTGCTTAGAACGCAAGCAAATGGACTAGATTCACTCATACCGGGATTAGGTAGGTGTGTGATTACTTCCGGGATTAGGTTGTAATCGTTTGCACATTTAGTGGATTCGAGTTCGAGTGGTGGCTTACTTACATAGCCCGTGGTTTTTTCCCGTGAGGGTTTCCACGTAAAAACAAAGTGTTGTTTTAATTTCCGCACCATATTACACTTGCTTGTTTATATTATCTTGAGGGCATTTTCGTAATTTTGACTACACGAAAAATTGGGTAAAAAGCGTAAATCTATTCACCCCCCCCCTCTAGATAGCTTTATACACACTGTGCTATTATTTGTTTCAATTGGTATCAGAGCGGGTTCCTAGACATACATAGGTGATCCTTGCTTATTTTGGTGTGTTTTGCATTTTGTGTGATTTTTGATCATTCACATTTGCATTCATTTCATTCATTCATAAACACTATGAGTGGAAACGGTTGGTGGCCATGAAGGAGCTTCTAGCACAAGGCCTCCACTTCTTACCGGATTGAACTATTCCCAATGGAAAGGGAAGATGGAATCCTACATATGCCAAATTCATGACCGTGCATGGATGGCGGTGGAAGACGGATATGATCTCCCTATGATGACTCCCGAGGGTGGAGGACAAGATGTTTTTGAAGCCTAAGGCGCAATGGAACGCGCAAGAGTTTGAGGCTTCTAAGTGGAATAGGAAGGCTATGCATGCCATTAGTGTGCTATGGATGAGAATCAGTACAAGCTTATTCAGAATACTCATTGCCAAAGTGGCATGGGACATCCTTCTAGTTGCACATGAGGGAACCGAGGTAGTGAAGGAGTCCAAGCTTCAAGTCCTCCAAACTCAGTTTGAGCTTCTAAGGATGGGAGAGGATGAAGCTTCAATGACTTCGAAATCAAATTGATGGACATTGTAAATCAAAGCCATCAACTCGGAGACCCGTATTCGGATAGGAGAGTCAGCAAAAAATTATGAGATCTCTCCCCGATAGGTTTGAATCCAAGGTGACGGCCATAGAAGAAAATAGTGGCTACATGGATATGAAGCCAAGTGAGGTGATTGGGCGTCTCCTTGCATATGAGTCTAGGAAGGCTCCTAGCACCACTACTCCTCCTAAGAAGTCTAAAGAATAGCTTTGAAAGCATCTAAGGATGCAAAGGAGGCAAAGCATGAATCGGATGAAGACCTTGCCTTATTTGTGAAAAGGTTTAACAAGGTTATGGGGTTCAAGAAGAAGAAGGGATTTGGGTCAAGAGGACAAGATTTGAAGAAAAAGAGTTCCTTCAAGAAGTTTGAGCCTAGACAAGAGAGGACCGAAAGGAAAGGGGTCCGATGCTTTGAATGTGGTGTGATTGGTCACTTTGCCCCCGAATGTGCTAATCACAATGATAAGAAGAAGAGCAAAGTGATGGCCGCCACTTGGAGTGGGAGTAGTGATGACTCCAATGAGGAAGATGAGTCTTCAAGTGAAGAAGAGCTCATGGCTAATCTCCTAGCTTTTGCCTCCTCCCATAAAATCAAAGTGCTAGTGAGAAAGAGGAAATGAGTCAAGAGGAAAATGACTCAAGTGAAGAAGAAAGTGGTTTCCTCATCTAACTCCATAAGTAGTTTTGTGGAGAAAAGGTGCTTGCTAAATGCCATGCCAGTTTAATGATTTAGCAATCAAGAGGCACAAGAAAGATCAAGATGTTGAGAGAAGAAATCTTGAGCTTGCATCTCATATGACCACTTAGGTGAAAAGTGGAAAAATTCAAGAAGATAGAAGATAAGCTAAAAGAGAGGAGTTAGCTTTATCTAGGAGGAGAAGAAAGTCTAAAGAGTGAGCTTGAAGAAGTTAGAAATCTATGACTAGGATGGGTTCTAGCACCAACAAGCTTGACCATATGCTTGGTGTTGGAAAGAGTCCATGTGACAAGAGGGGTCTTGGGTATGAGATGACAAGAAGATCTCTACCTCTAACAAGACCGTGTTTGTCAAGAGCTTGAAGAAAGAAGAAACTTCATTGTGCAAGCTCCTAGAAAGAAATTAGAAGTAGGACAATGCTCTAATGCACAAGTGAAGATGGGGCCAAGAAGGAAACCTCAAGCTCAACCCCCTAGGGTCCCTCAAGCCAACATTCCTCCTCAAATGGCTCACAAAGGAAAGAGACCTATCATGCAACCTCAAGCTAGGAAGCAACCAAGACCGGTTCAACAACGAAAAAGGATTGAACCCTTTCATCCACAAAGACAAGGACAAGGTATGATTCCTTATTTCACTCCTATATGTCATTTTTTGTGGATTTGATGGTCATATTAGACCACATTGCTTTCGATATATAAAAATGTGCAAAACTAGAGCATGATAGAGAAGAAAAAGAAATAGCCATGATGCCTGTTCCTAGGAATAATAATATTATTATGCATGATCCTAGGACATCTAGAGCCCATGTACCAAAGACCACTAAGAAAGCTAAGATTGTTTCTAGGTGGATTAGAAAGAATGAAATTGTTTGCCATGTTGCTCAAATAGCCTTGAAGGCAAATTCTTCTAATTTTTGGTATCTAGATAGTGGGTTGCTCTAGGCACATGACGGGAAACAAGAGTTTCTTCGAGACTCTTGTTATAGAGGAAGGTGGATATGTCACTTTTGGTGATGGATCCAAAAAGAAAGTAGTAGGGAAAGAACCATTTCCGTTCCCGGATTACCCTCCTTATCCGATGCTTTATTTGTTGATGGCTTGAAAGCCAATTTAATAAGCATTTCACATCTAAGTGATGAAGGTATTCCGTCTTGTTTTGTAAAGATATTGCTCGATCCTAAAGCCCGATGGACAAACCTTATTGAAAGGTATGAGATCTAGCGACAATTGCTATTGTCCTTGAAGCTAGAATAGTCTCAAACAATGTTCCATGGATGAGCAAATTGAGTTGTGGCATGAAAGACTTGCCACATGAACTTTAGGGATCTACGGACCCTTGGAAAGTTCGAGTGTGTGCGTGGCCTCCCTAAGCTTGGGAAGAAAGCCAATGGTGTTTGTGGACCCTTGCCAACAAGGAAAGCAACTAAAAACATGCACAAAAAGGTAAGTATCTCACCACCAAGGAGCCTCTTGAGCTTCTCCACATGGACCTCATGGGTCCCATGCAAACCGAAAGTTTGGGTGGAAAGATATACATTTTTTTGTATGTGTTGATGATTTCTCTATATTTACATGGACATACTTTCTTAGAGAAAAATCCGAAACTTTTGATAAGTTTAAAATGCTTTGTACTAAATTACAAAATGAAATGAATCTAACATTAGAAGCTTAACGGATTAGAAGTGACCATGGGAGAGAGTTTGCGAATGCTTGAAAGTTCATAAAATACCGAGGCTGTTTATCAATATATAAGCTAGAGGGGGGTGAATAGATTTTAACTATTATTACCCAATTTTCGCATGCAAGTCAATTTTACGAAATGCCCCTACTAGTCAAAAATACATACAAGTGTAATATAGTGCGGAATTTAAATAACACTTGATGTATACGTGGAAACCCAACCACTGGGAAAAACCCCGGGCTGTATAGTGCGCCACACTCGGAACTCGAAATCACTAATTGAAATGAAGTTTACCAACTATTAGACCTCGTCTAACACTCCGGTCTGTAACCCCTCACTTCTACCCAGCGGGCCTTTATTAGCAACCCTATTCCAATTTGCTTGAGGCCTAAGCACTCTTAGCCTCAAGACTTACTTCTCAATGAAGAGAAACAACCCTATGTGAATATGTATGAATATTCAATTAATGCAATAAGAGCTAGGGTACTCTAAATGCTTATCTAGGATGATGATATATTCAATTTAAATCAACCCTAGATATCAATTGCTAAATGACATGTCAAATAGCATAGATTATAAAAACCTAGATATCTATCAAAAACAACACTCAATCAATTCATCACAAATAATCTCTTTTCTTGTATTTAGCATATGATCTAAAACATACAAGTAATTTAAAAGAGATGGCTTGGTATTTAAAATACTACAATAAGATGAAATTAATCAAAATCTTACCAAGCAAGTTGTGATGATGCAAACCCATACATGGATGCACTCTATATAGACATAGGAGGATGCATATGAAATTTGATGCAAAAGGGGTTTGATTTGAGTGGTTAAAGTTGATTCTTGATTTGATTTTCTCTCAAAATCTATCTTTGAAGATTAGGGTTCTTAAGAGTCAAAAGAACTGATTCAGATAATAGAAAGTGTGATATAAGACATCAAGAACAGGCAATGAAAAGACAATTTTGCCCCTGAAACGCACCGTTCGGCGGTTTCAATCGGCGGCCAGGCCGCCGATGACGACCGCCGAATTCAGCTCGTGAAGAACAGAGCATTAACGGCGGTTCATTCGGCGGTTTTCGTGACCGCCGATATAACCGCCGAATCAAACCCAGAGATTAAAATCGATCAGGTATGAACGGCGGTTTCGAACGGCGGTCGTGACCGCCGATCTTGACCGCATAATTGCTTCAGACCATCTGGACTGAACGGCGGTTTTAATTCGGCGCCAGGCCGCCGATCATAACCGCCGATCACCAACACTGGTGAAACCAAGGAGAAGCCAAGGGCATTCTCCATAGGCGGTCTTCGCGCGAAACCAAGCACTCATTAGTGCAAGCGCGGACGTTTCCGAACAATGTCGGGAAACGAATTATAAGGCACAATATACACCACAAGATA
>CM017763.1:30981532-31059012 GCA_008009225.1 Acer yangbiense | reverse complement strand
TTAGTAAAGATGATGGCTCATCCTAAAGCCCGATGGACAAACCTATTGAAAGGTATGAGATCTAGTGACAATTGCTATGTCTTGAAGCTAGAACAGTCTCAACAATTGTGTCCATGGATGAGCAAATAGAGTTTGTGGCATGAAAGACTTGGCCACATGAACTTTAGGGATTTAAAAACCCTTGGAAAGTTCGAGTGTGTGCGTGGCCTCCCTAAGCTTGGGAAGAAAGCCAATGGTTTGTGGACCTGCCAACAAGGAAACAACCTAAAAGCAGCCAAAAAGGGCAAGTCTCTCTCCACCAAGGAGCCTCTTGAGCTTCTCCCACATGGACCTCATGGGTCCTGTGCAAACCAAAGTTTTGGTTGGTGAAAGAGATACATTTTTGTATGTGTTGATGATTTCTCTAGGTTCACATGGACATATTTTCTTAGAGAAAATCCGAAACTTTTGATAAGTTTAAAATGCTTTGTAATAAAATACAAAATGAAATGAATTCTAATATTAAAAGCATAAAACGGATTAGAAGTGTACCATGGGAGGAATTTGAGAATGCTACTTTTGAAACCTTTTGTAATGGTTAGGCATCTCCCATGAGTTTCCGCTCCTAGGACACCTCAACAAAATGGAGTTGTTGAGAGGAAGAATAGGTCCTTCAAGAGATGGCCCGTGTGATTGCTTAGCAACAATGTCCCTAGGAACCTATGGGCCGAACCGTCAATACGCTTGCTATATAGGAATCGTTTTTTCCTAAGGCCTGGTACTAGAAATACCTCCTATGAGTTATGGAAAGGCAAGAGCCAAATGTTAGCTACTTCCACACTTTGGAAGCAAATGCTACATTTTGAATGACCGTGATCACTTGGCAAATTCGATGCTAAGAGTGATGAGGGTATTTTATTTGCTATGCCTTGAATAGTAGAGCCTATAGAGTTTTCAATTTAAAGACTCTACGTGTTATTGAATCATCCAATGTCGTATTTGATGATACTAGGCTCAAGTCAAATGATCATGAGGATGAGGTTATTTTTAGTGATGACTCTCCTTTGGAGAGGTTGTGGTGACTCCCAATGTTGGACATCTAATGAAAATGATGAAGTCACACACCCACTACTGAGAGTCCCTCTCTTATCTTAGACTCTAAAACGAACCCGCTTCATGGGTAGAAGACTCCATAACAAAGAGGATGTTATTGGAGATGTTAATAAGGGTGTTAGGACTAGACGTCAACTTGCTAATCTTATTAGCTACACATGCTACACCTCTCAAATTGAACCCAAAAAGGTTGAAGAAGCCTTAAATGATGAATTTTGGGTTCTTGCCATGCAAGAAGAGCTAAACCAATTCGAAAGAAATGAGGTTTGGACTCTAGTTCCTAGGCCTAAGACCACTAATGTCATAGCGGCACTAATGGATATTTAGGAACAAATCCGATGAGGATGGCAACATAGTACGGAACAAGGCTAGACTTGTAGCACAAGGGTACTCTCAAATTGAGGGTATCGACTTTGAGAGACATTGTGCTCCCGTTGCCCGTTTAGAGTCTATTAGGCTTCTCTTGTCCATTTCTTGTGTGCACAATTCAAATTGCACCAATGGATGTCCAGAGTGCCTTCCTCAATGGCTTCTTACAAGAGGAAGTGTTTGTTGAACAACCCAAGGGGTTTGTGGATGCTCACCACCCCAACCATGTCTATCGCCTCAAGAAGCACTATATGGGTTGAAACAGCACCGAGGGCTTGGTATGAGCGCCTCACTCAATTTCTTGTTGACATAACTACACAAGAGGTAGTGTTGACAAGACACTATTCATCAAGAGAGACAATGATGAGCTTTTCATAGCTCAAATATATGTCGATGACATAGTGTTTGGCTCCACCAACAACACCAAGGTCCAACAATTTGTTGATGTTATGTCTCATGAATTTGAGATGAGTCTTGTTGGTGAGCTTAATTACTTCCTAGGTTTGCAAATTAGGCAACTAGATAATGGGATCTTCATAACCCAAGCCAAATATGCCAAAAACCTTGTGAAGAAATTTGGTCTTGAAAAAGCCAAACATTGTGACACTCTTATGAGCACCACTTTTAAGCAAGGATGCTAGCGGTAAAAGTGTGGACCAAACCTTATATCGTGGTAAGATATGGAGCTTGCTCTATTTGACCGCAAGTAGGCCCGATATATCATTTAGTGTAGGAGTTTGTGCTAGGTACCAATCCGATCCCAAGGAGTCCCATCTCTCTTCGATTAAGAGAGTCATTCGCTTTGTGAATGGGACTTCCAACTATGGGATTTGGTACTCATTTGACACTAATCCTAGTCTTGTAGGATATAGTGATGCGGATTGGGCAGGAAATTGTGAAGATAGGAAGAGCACATCGGGCGGTTGCTTCTTTCTAAGCAACAACTTGGTGTCTTGGTTTTGCAAGAAGCAAAACTCGATTTCCTTGTCCACGGCGGAAGCCGAGTACATAGCCGCGGGGAGTGGATGCACTCAACTTATATGGATGAAGCAAATGCTAGTAGATTACGGATTCAACCAAGGTACTCTCACTCTCTTTTGTGATAACATGAGTGCCATTAATATTTCCAAGAATCCAGTGCAACATTCTAGAACTAAGCATATTGACATCCGCCATCACTTCATTAGAGAGCTTGTTGAAAATAAATGCATAGTACTTGAACATGTAGGTACTAATGATCAACTTGGGGACCTATTTACTAAGCCCTTAGATGCTACTCGATTTAAAACTCTTAGTAGATCTATTGGGATATGTCTTGTGGAGTGATGTTCTATGATTGACCCCATATGGGACTCAGCAAAGAGCTAGTTTTGCATTCTTGTCACTTGCAAAAAATTTGAAATATCTTATGCCTCTTCTTTTAATTGCTTGAGTAAGCTTGGTTGCACATATGTATATATGTTTCAATTCAATAAGTGTAAACCTTGCTTGTTTACAATCCATGTCATATTTTTGTTCAAACATGCATTTTTGGACTAGGAGATGTATATAGGAAGTATGATTTGAATGACCTATGATTATCTCCATGACATGATGATTCTTTAATAACATGCTAATGTCAAATGAAAAAGCATGAAATTCATATAACTTGCTCACATGAAAAGCATGAATTGATGATTGCATATTCTTAAAATGCAAACTTGTGTGAAAGCTTATGAGACTCAAAATGAATAAAGGATCTTGTATCTGTTCAAAGGAATTTTATATTCCAAATGTCTCTCTTTCTTTATTGGTTGAACATGGCTACTATCATACGGATATCTTATCCGGAAAAATCAAAAAGGGTGCAAAGTTGCTCATGCCATGTTTCGCTTATAAAGTTGGATATAGTTGCTCTTATATTGAAATCAATGTATTCTATATCCTTGCTTTACTCCATGACATTGTGGAAATTGGTTTGAATTCATATTAGAACCTTTGTCATTTGCTTTGCCAAATACCATTGTATTTTGGACTTGAATTCTACATGTCTTGTATGCAAAGCATGTTTGATTCACACATTTTCTCTCAAATAAATCTCCTTGTTTCTCTCCGATTAAATTGAGATGCATAAAGTACTTATATTAATTATGCAAATCTTGCATGCTACTATCTCTCGTTACTATGAGTGACCCAGTTGGGGACTACTCCTTTGCCTATATCATGACAAAAAGGGGGAGTAGTATATGGTAAGGGAGATGCAAATTGGTGTTGCAATTGTGCACATTGGGGAGATAACACCATTGAGGGGAGTAACCTTTGAGGGGGAGCATTGCATTTATCATACATTGCATATATTTTATAATGTTGTGCCTAAACTTTAAAAATGCAAATGCTTGTTTTGATATCACTTGATTAATCTCACATTTCACTTGTATTGGAAACATAGAAATCTTATTTACAGGGCTTGATTATTCTACAAGAGATTGAAGACTTGAAGTTTTATTTCTTATCTCTTTTGTGTTGTAGAATATCATAGTTGTCCCGTAGTTTCTATTTCCTTGTGAGGAATCAATGTGAGTGGTGGTTTTGTCACGAAATAGCCAAATGGGGAGATTGTAAGGTTCCTATTTGTTGATTGGCTCATTTCGTGGACAACCACATGTTGGGGTTCTTTGTAAGGGTAGCCTAAGTATCGGTCTTATTGTTCGAAGCCCTTTGAAGACCTCGTGTTGATAAGCACCGAAGGTAAATTTCTATGTGCTTACTTTTCTTTGAAGAGATTAGTTGCACACACACACTTAACATTCATTGCATATGTGTGCATTCTCTTCATTTGTCACATTTCACACTTGCACTTATTTATTATATTTTGTTGTGTGTAATTGTGTCATGTTGTTGTGTAATTTGTTTCCCGATAACTTTCGGAAATGTCCGCGAATGCACTAGAATGTGCTTGGTTTAGCGCGAGGACCGCCTATGGAGAATGCCCTTGGCTTCTTCTTGGTTTTCACCTATCTAGGTGTTCGGCGGTTATAATCGGCGGCCTGGCCACCGAATGAAACCGCCGTTTCAGTCCAGATTGGTCTGAAGCATTTCTGCGGTTAAGATCGGCGGTCATGACCGCCGTTCGAAACCGCCGTTTCAAGACCTGATTGATTTATCTCTCAGTCTAATTCGGCAGTTGAATCGGCAGTCACGAAACTGCTGTTCATACCTGATTGATTTTAATATCTCTGTTTTGATTCGGCGGTTGGGATCGGCGGTCACGAAACCGCCGAATGAACCGCCGTTTTTGCTCTGTTCTTCACGAGCTCAATTCGGCGGTCATGATCGGTGGCCTGGCTGCCGATTGAAACCGCCGATCGGCGCATTTCTTTGAAACTTACTTAAACGACCACACTTTGATTTGGCCCCCTATATATATGCCACTTTGACTTTAGGTCAATTAAGAGAGTTCATATTCAGAATTCATACTTAGGATATTTTTCAAAGAGAAGAAAAATTCCAAGAACTCAATTTTTGATTACTCAAACACTTTTTCATGATCATCAATCATCATCTAGCATCATCCTTGATCTTCTAGATGTCATCTTGCATGGATTCTTCATCATACTTTGCTTGGTAAGCTTTTCACTAATATCTTACATATTTTGTGTTTCTCTTAGCTAGCAATCTCAATTAATTACTTGTATGTTATTTTATATACTTTGAATACAAGTTTGAGATTAGTATGATGTATGTTTGAGAAGTTGTTTTGTGATAGCTAATTAAGTTTTGTGCTTAATCTTGATTAGCTAATCTATTTGACATGTCATTTAGTTTTGATATCTAGGATTGTTCTAATTGCATATTAATCATCTTAGATAAGCATATAGGGTTTCCCTTGCTCTATGTTGCATTTGGATATTCATATATATTCACTTTTGTGGTTATGATGGTCATATTAGACCAAATTGCTTTCAATATATTAAAATGTGTAGAACACGAAGCATGATTGAAAAGAGAAAGAATAGAGCCAAGATGCATGTTCCTAGGAATGATAATATTGATTTGCATGATCCTAGGAATAGTAGAGCACATGTACCAAAGACCACTAAGAAAGCTAAAATTGTTGCTAAGTGGATTAGAAAGAATGAAAATGTTTGCCATGTTCCACAAATAGCCTTGAAGGCAAATTCTTCTAATTTTTGGTATTTGGATAGTGGGTGCTCTAGGCACATGACGGGAAACAAGAGTTTCTTCGAGACTCTTGTTAAGGAGGAAGGTGGAAATGTCACTTTTGGTAATGGATCCAAAAGAAATGTTGTAGGGAAAGGAACCATTTCCGTTCCCGGATTACCCTCCTTATCCAATGCTTTATTTGTTGATGGCTTGAAAGCCAATTTAATAAACATTTCACATCTTAGTGATGAAGGATATCCCGTCTTGTTATCTAAAGATTTTTGCTCTATCATAAAACCCGATAGACAAACCTTGTTGAAGGGCATGAGATCTAGCGACAATTGTTATTGTCTTGAAGCTAGTATTGTATCTAATCATGTGTCCATGGATGAGCAAATTGAGTTGTGGCATGAAAGACTTGGCCACATGAACTTTAGGGATCTACGGACCCTTGGAAAGTTCAATTGTGTGCGTGGCCTCCCTAAGCTTAGGAAGAAAGCCAATGGTGTTTGTGGACCTTGCCAACAAGGAAAGCAAACTAAAAGCATGCACAAAAAGGGTAAGTATCTCACCACCAAGGAGCCTCTTGAGCTTCTCCACATGGACCTCATGGGTCCCATGCAAACCGAAAGTTTGGGTGGAAAGAGATACATTTTTGTTTGTGTTGATGATTTCTCTAGGTTCACATGGACATATTTTCTTAGAGAAAAATCCGAAACTTTTGATAAGTTTAAAATGCTTTGTAATAAAATACAGAATGAAATGAACTCTAATATTAAAAGCATAAAACGGATTAGAAGTGACCATGGGAGGGAATTTGAGAATGCTACTTTGAAACCTTTTGCAATGGTTTAGGCATCTCCCATGAGTTTTCGGCTCCTAGGACACCTCAACAAAATGGAGTTGTTGAGAGGAAAAATAGGGTCCTTCAAGAGATGGCCCGTGTGATGTTGCTTAGCAACAATGTCCCTATGAACCTATGGGCCGAAGCCATCAATACGGCTTGCTATATAGGAAATAGCGTTTTCCTAAGGCCCGGTACTAGAAACACCTCCTATGAGTTATGGAAAGGCAAGAGGCCAAATGTTAGCTACTTCCACACTTTTGGAAGCAAATGCTACATTTTGAATAACCGTGATCAACTTGGCAAATTCGATGCTAAGAGTGATGAGGGTATTTTTATTGGCTATGCCTTGAATAGTAGAGCTTATAGAGTTTTCAATTTAAAGACTCTAAGTGTTATGGAATCATCCAATGTCGTATTTGATGATACTAGGCTCAAGTCAAATGATCATGAGGAGGAGGTTATTTTTAGTGATGTTTCTCCTTTGGAGAAGGTTGTGGTGTCTCCTAATGTTGGGACATCTAATGTCAACAATGATGACACACAACCTATTGATAGAGTTCCTCTCTTGGACTCTAAAGAACCCGCTCCATGGGTTAGGAAACTCCATGATAAAGAAGATATCATTGGAGAGGTTAATGAGGGTGTTAGTACTAGACATCAACTTGCTAATATTATTAGCTACACATGCTACACCTCTCAAATTGAACCCAAAAAGGTTGAAGAAGCCTTAAATGATGAATTTTGGGTTCTTGCCATGCAAGAAGAGCTAAACCAATTCGAAAGGAATGAGGTTTGGACTCTAGTTCCTAGGCCTAAGAACATTAATGTCATAGGCACTAAATGGATATTTGGGAACAAATCCGATGATGATGGCAACATAGTGCAGAATAAGGCTAGACTTGTAGCACAAAGGTACTCTCAAATTGAGGGTATCGACTTTGAGGAGACATTTGCTCCCGTTGCCCGTTTAGAGTCTATTAGGCTTCTCTTGTCCATTTCTTGTGTGCACAAGTTCAAATTGCACCAAATGGATGTCAAGAGTGCCTTCCTCAATGGCTTCTTGCAAGAGGAAGTGTTTGTTGAACAACCCAAGGGGTTTGTGGATGCTCACCACCCCAACCATGTCTATCGCCTTAAGAAGGCTCTATATAGGTTAAAACAAGCACCGAGGGCTTGGTATGAGCGCCTCACTCAATTTCTTGTTGACAATGACTACACACGTGGTAGTGTTGACAAGACACTATTCATCAGAAAAAACAATGATGAGCTTTTCATAGCTCAAATATATGTTGATGATATAGTGTTTGGCTCCACCAACAACGCCAAGGTCTAACAATTTGTTGATGTTATGTCTCATGAATTTGAGATGAGTCTTGTTGGTGAGCTTAGTTACTTCCTAGGTTTGCAAATTAGGCAACTAGATGATGGGATTTTCATAACCCAAGCCAAATATGCCAAAAACCTAGTGATGAAGTTTGGTCTTGAAAAAGCCAAACATTGTGACACTCCTATGAGCACCACTTTGAAGCTAAGCAAGGATGCTAGCGGTAAAAGTGTGGACCAAACCTTATATCGTGGTATGATATGGAGCTTGCTCTATTTGACCGCAAGTAGGCCCGATATATCATTTAGTGTAGGAGTCTGTGCTAGGTACCAACCCGATCCCAAGGAGTCCCATCTCTCTTCGGTTAAGAGAGTCATTCGCTTTGTGAATGAGACTTCCAACTATGGGATTTGGTACTCATTTGACACTAATCCTAGTCTTGTAGGAAATAGTGATGTGGATTGGGCAGGAAATTGTGATGATAGGAAGAGCATATCGGGCGGTTGCTTCTTTCTAGGCAACAACTTAGTGTCTTGGTTTTGCAAGAAGCAAAACTCGATTTCCTTGTCCACGGCGGAAGCCGAGTACATAGCCGCGGGGAGTGGATGCACTCAACTCCTATGGATAAAGCAAATGCTAGTAGACTACGGATTCAACCAAGGTACTCTCACTCTCTTTTGTGATAACATGAGTGCTATTAATATTTCCAAGAATCCGGTACAACATTCTAGAAATAAGCATATTGACATCCGTCATCACTTCATTAGAGAGCTTGTTGAAAATAAATGCATAGTACTTGAACATGTAGGTACTAATAATCAACTTGCGGACTTATTTACTAAACCTTCAGATGCTACTCGATTAAAAACTCTTAGTAGATCTATTGGGATATGTCTTGTGGAGTGATCTTCTATGATTGACCCCATATGGGGAACTCAAGCAAAGAGAGCTATTTTGCATTCTTGTATCTTGCAAAAAATTCTAAATAACTTATGCCTCTTCTTTTAATTGTTTGAGTAAGCTTGGTTGCACATATGTATATATGTTTTCAAATCAATAAGTGTAAACCTTGCTTGTTTACAATCCATGTCATATTTATGTTCAAACATGCATTTTTGGACTAGGAGATGTATGTAGGAAGTATGATTTGAATGACCTATGATTATCTCCATGACATTATGATTCTTTAATAACATGCTAATGTCAAATGAAAAAGCATGAAATTCATATCACATGCTCACATGAAAAGCATGAATTGGTGATTGCATATTTTAAAAATGCAAAACTTGTGTGAAAGCTTATGAGACTCAAAATGAATAAAGGATCTTGTATCCATTCAAAGGAATTTATATTCCAAATGTCTCTCTTTCTTTATTCGTTGACCATGGCTACTATCATACGGATATCTTATCCGGAAAAATAAAAAAGGGTGCAAAGTCGCTCATGCCATGTTTCACTTATAAAGTTGGATATAGTTTCTCTTAAATTGAAATCAATATATTCTATATCCTTGCTTTACTCATGACTTTGGTGAAATTGGTTTGAATTCCTATTAGAAACCTTTGTCATTTGCTTTGCCAAATACCATTGTATTTTGGACTTGAATGCTACATGTCTTGTATGCAAAGCATGTTTGATTCACACATTTTCTCTCAAATAAATCTCCTTGTTTCTCTCCAATTAATTGAGATGCATAAAGTGACTTATATTAATTATGCAAATCTTGCATGCTACTATCTCTCGTTGCTATGAGTGACCCGGTTGGGGACTACTCCTTTGCCTATATCATGACAAAAATGGGGAGTAGTATATGGTAAGGGGAGTTGCAAATATAGAAGCAATTGTGCATATTGGGGAGAACATTCATTGAGGGGGAGTAACCCATTGAGGGGGAGCATTGCATACACTACATTTTATCATGTTGTGCCTAATTTGTTTTTAAATGCAAATGCTTGTTTTTGTTCTCACTTGATTCATCTCACTTTTTACTTGTATTGGAAATGTTAGAAACTTTCTTTTCAGGGCTTGATCATTCTACAAGAGATTGAAGACTTGATGTTTTATTTTCTTATCTCTTTGTACTATAGAATATCATAGTTATCCCGTTGTTTCTATTTTAATGTGAGGAATCAATGTGAGTGGTGGTTTTGTCACGAAATAGCCAAAGGGGGAGATTGTAAGGTTCCCATTTGTTGATTGGCTCATTTCGTGGACAAACCACATGTTGGGGTTCTTTGTAAAGGTAGCCTAGGTATCGGGTTTATTGTTCGAAGCCCTTTGAAGACCTCGTATTGATAAGCACCGAAGGTATATTTCTTTGTGTTTACTTGTCTTGAAGAGATAGTTGCACACACTCACAACTCATGCATTTGTTTAATACTTGTATGTTGTGTGTCTTATTTTTGTGCATTCATGTTCATTAACATCTCTTCTTGCATGTCAGTTTGATTGCATCTTGCATATCCAATTGCCTTGTCATGCTTAGACTTAGGATTGCATTTTTGCATTGAGCGCTCCCAAAAGCGCTCTACAGAAGCGCTGTACCAACAGCGCCCATTGAGCGTTGTTCAGACCTGATCGATTTAATTCGGTCGCTGTTGGGTCGCTGTACAGGCGCTGTACAAAGCACTGTACAAAGCACTGTACAAAGCGCTCTACGTACAGCGCCACTCTGTTTTCCCGTGAGAACAGAGTTGGGGCGCTGTACAAGCGCTGTACAAGAGGCGCTGTACAAGAGGCGCTCTACGTACAGCGCCCAAGGCAAATATGAGGCCAACTTATCAAAACGATCACACCTTGTTTTGGCCCCCTATATATATGCCTCTTTAACTTTAGGTCAATCAAGAGAGTTCATATTCAGATTCCATACTTAGGATATTTTTCAAAGAGAAGAAAAATTCCAAAGAACTCATTTTTAGTTTACTCAAACACTTTTTCATGATCATCAATCATCATCTAGCATCATCCTTGATCATCTAGATGTCTCTTTGCATGGATTCTTCATCATACTTTAATTGGTAAGCTTTTCACTAATATCTTCCATATTTTGTGTTTCTCTTAACAAGCAATCTCAATTAATTACTTGTATGTTATTTTATATACTTTGAATATAAGTTTGAGATTAGTATGATGTATGTTTGAGAAGTTGTATTGTGATAGCTAATTAGGTTTTGTGCTTAATCTTGATTAGCTAAACTATTTGACATGTCATTTAGTTTTAATATCTAGGATTGTTCTAATTGCATATTAATCATCTTAGATAAGCATATAGGGTTTCCCTTGCTCTATGTTGCATTTGGATATTCATATATTCACTTAGGGTTGTTATTCTCTTCAAAGAGAAAGTAAGTCTTGTGTGTAGCATCCGGGATTAGGTTGTTTAGATCGCAAGCAAATTGGACTAGGTTCACTCATACCGGGATTAGATAGGTGTGTGATTACTTCCAGGATTAGGTTGTAATCGTTTTACACATTTAGTGGATTCGAGGTTCGACTGTGGCTTACTTACTAGCCCGTGGTTTTTCCCGTGAGGGTTTCCACGTAAAAATCAAGTCTTATTTAATTTCCGCATTTTATACTTGATTTGTTGCTTTATCTAGTTAGGGGTAAATTTGTAATTTTGACTTAATACGAAAAATTGGGTAATAAGCTTAAAATCTATTCACCCCTCCCAACCCCCCCCCCCCCCCCCCCCCCCCCCCCCCCCCCTCTAGATAGTTTTATACACACAGTGCTATAATTTGTTTCACTAACTATGCTAGAAAATGCTTAGATGATAATTTGATGCATATGAGAATGGTTTTTTAGTGTTAAGAAAGTGTTCTTGATTTGATTTTCTCTCAAATGTCTCTCTTTGAAGTTTAGGGTTCTTAGAGTTAAAGAACATTAATTCAGAAAATGAGAAATTGTGATATTTATAGACATCAAGAACAGGGCATGTGAAAACACAAGTTTGCCCCTGAAATGCACCGATCGGCGGTTTCGATCGGTGGCCAGGCCGCCAATTATAGCCGCCAATTATAACCGCCGAATTGAACCCGAGAAGAACAGGGGAACAACGGCGGTTTCATTCGACGGTTTCGTGACCACCGATCTAACCGCCGAATCAAACCGAGAGATTAAATCAATCAGGTATGAATGGCGGTTTCGAACGGCATTCGTGACCGCAGATCGTAACCGTAGAATTGCTCCAGACACTTATGGAAGCAAACGGCGGTTTCATTCGGTGGCCAGGCCGCCAATCATAACCGTCGTTCACTAACATAGGTGAAAACCAAGGAGAAGCCAAGGGCATTCTCCGTAGGCAGTCTTCGCGCAAAACCAAGCACATTCTAGTGCATGCGCGAACGTTTCCGAATACTGTCGGGAAACGAATTACAAGACACAAAAACACACAACAAGATATATCAATAAAAAATGCTAGTGTGCAAAGTGACATGTGAAGAGTATGCACACAAATGCAAGTATGCTAACTGTGTGTGTGCAATCTAAATCTCTTCAAAGAAAACTAAGCACTAGAGATTATACCTTTTGGCGTACTTGTACCTTGAGGTCTTGAAAGGGCCTTTGAATATGATCCTCAATCATCTAAACTACCCTTACATACAAACCCCAACACGTGGTTTGTCCACGAAATAAGCCAATCAAAGAATGGGAATCCTTACAATCTCCCCCTTTGGCTATTTCGTGACAAAACCACCACTCACATTGATCCTCACAAACATAATTGAATCTACGAGACAACAAAGATATTCTACATTACAAAGAGATAAGAATATAAAAAATCAAGTCTTCAATCTCTTGTAGAACTATCAACCCTTCAAAACAAAAGATTATACTTTCCAAAGCAAGAGTATGTGAGATGATCAACTGAGAATAAAACAAGCATTTGCATATAAGAATTTTAAGCACAACATCATGCAATGTATGCGTATGCAATGCTCCCCCTTAATGTATATTCTCCCCAACATGCACAATTGCTACTGCAATTAGCAACTCCCCTTAGCACATTCTACTCCCCCTTTTCGTCAAGATATAGGCAAAGGAGTAGTCCCCAAAAGGTCACTTCTAGTAAAGAGAGATAGTAGCATACAAGATATTTGCATAATCATATAAGTCACTTTATGCATCTCAATTAATTGGAGAGAAACAAGGAGATTTATTTAAAAGAAAATGTGTGAATCAAACATGCTTTGCATACAAGACATGTAGCATTCAAGTCCAAAATACAATGGTATTTGGCAAAGCAAATGACAAAGGTTTCTACTAAGAATTCAAACCAATTTCACCAATGTCATGAGTAAAGCAAGGATATAGAACATATTGATTTCAATTTAAGAACAACTATATCCAACTTTATAAGCGAAACATGGCATGAGCAACTTTGCACCCTATTTGATTTTTCCGGGTGAGAAACCCGTATGATAGTAGCCATGTTCAACTAATAAAGAAGGAGAGATATTTGGAATTTAAATTCCTTTGAACGGATACAAGATCTTTTATTCATTTTGAGTCTCATAAGCTTTTTCACACAAGTTTTGCATTTTAAGAATATGCAATCATCAATTCATGCTTTTTCATTTGAGCATGTCATATGAATTTCATGCCTTTCAATATTCATTAGCATGTCATAAAAGAATCATCATGTCATGGAGATAACTATAGGTCATTCAAATCATACTTCCTATATAGATCTCCTAGTCCAAAAATGCATATTTGAACATAAATATGACATGGATTGTAAACAAGCATGGTTCACACTTATTGAATTGAAAAATATATACATATGTGCAATCAAGCTTACTCAAGCAATTAAAAATGAAGCATAACATATTTCAAATTTTGCAAGTGACAAGAATGCAAAATAGCTCTCTTTGCTTGAGTTCCCCATATGAAGTCATCACATTCCTTCATCATTGAAGGTTATGAGGTCTTATAGACCTACTAAGTCCACTGGACTTAGTTGAACCTATTATAGACAAGTTTGTCTCGTAGCAAGCGGGTTCATCTTTTCTTATCCACTTAGGTGAAACAATTTTCTTCCCAGTGGTCAAAAGTTCTAGAGATCTAGATGTCATAGGATCATGTAAATGAATTTCTACCTTCCTATAAGCATGCATTCTAGCTCTAGCTTTCTTCTTCTCAATCATGCTTTTAACTCTACACATTTTAATGTAACGAAAGCACTTTGGTCTAATATGACCATCAACACCACAAAAATGACATGTAGGGACAAAGTTAGGAATCATACCATGTCCTTGTGCATGCATATGAGCCTTCCCATGTCTTTGTGGTTGTCTTGGTTGTTGGATAGGATCTCTCCTTCTTAGTTGTTGACCAAGACTTGGTTGCTTCCTTGGTTGAGTTTGCATGATTGGTCTCTTCCCTTGATGGAGTTGAGTTTGAGGGAAGCTTGCATGAGGAACTCTTGAAGGTTGAGCTTGAGGTTGTCTTCTTGGAGCTACCTTCACTTGTGCACTATGAGAGCATTATCCTAGATCAATCTTCTTCCTAGAAGTTTGCACCGGTGAAGCTTCTTTGTAGCTCAAGCTTTTGACAAACACGGTCTTGTTAGGAGTAGAGGACTCCTTACCATCTTCAAACCCAAGACCTCTCTTGTCACAAGGACTTTTTCCAACACTTAACATGTGGTCAAGTTTTTCGGTGCTAGAAACTATCCTAGTCCTTGACCCTTTAGCCTCTTCAAGCTCTCTTTTTAAATCTTCTTCATTCCTCTTAGATAAGTCTAACTCCTTTCTTAGCTTATCTTCAATATTCTTGTATCTATCCACTTGTTCACTTAAGTGGTCAACATGAGCCAAAAGGTCTAGATTCTCTTCTCTCAATCTTCGCATCTTTTCCTTGGTCTTCATTGCTAAGCTTTTAAACTCAATGAGGTATTTATCTAGAACCTTTTTCTCCACATATCCATGTGTGGAGTTAGATGAAGAGTCATCTTCATTAGAGTCACTTTCTTTTTAACTCTCATTCTCTTCTTCATTGTAGAAGATCGGAAAGGCAAAATAGTTGTTCTCACAATCATTCAAGCTTGAGGGACTTCCTTCAACAACTTTCACTTTGTTGTCCCGCTTGTGAGAGCAACCTAATGCCAAAAATTTTGCCACAACCTCTTCATCACTATCACTTGAAGTGGCGGCCTCCTCTCTTTCATCTTCCAAGTTAGCACATTCCTTGGAGATATGCCCAAATCCTCCACATTCGTAGCATTGAGTCTTCTCTCTTGAAGACATCTCATGATATGGCTTGACATTCTTGATTGTGGTCTTCTTCTTCTTGAAGTCATTCCCCTTTGAGCCATAACCACTCTTTTGTAGATTCAAGAACTTCTTGAATCCCTTGACAATGAGTGCCATGTCTTCATTTAAGTCATCCTCCTCCTCTTCCATCTTGGATGTCTTCAAGGCAATATCTTTTTTCTTCTTAGGAGGTGATGTGGTAGCTTTTCTTGATTCATAGGCTAGAAGTCTTCCAATGGCTTTGCTCGGCTTCATTTCTTTGTAGGTGTCATTTTCTTCTAAAGCCGTCACTTTGAGCTCGAACCTCTCGAGAAGTGATCGCATGATCTTTTGCTTGATTCTTCTATTCGAGTAAGGATCACCAAGTTGGTGACTTTGGTTCACAATGTCCATTAGTCTCACTTGGAAGTCATTGAAGTGCTCATGCTCTTCCATCCTAATGGTCTCAAACCAAGTTTGGAGAACTTAGAGCTTGGAGTCCCTAACTACCTCGGTTCCTTCATGAGCAACATCTAGGATGTCCCATGCCTCTTTGGCTATCCTAGTAATTTGAATCAACTTTATTGATTCTCATCGACTGTGCAACGGATGGCATGTATGGCTTTGTTGTTCCATATGGAATTAACAAATTCTTGCGTTTCCCACTGTGCCTTAGGCTTAAGCACTTCTTCTTCTCCATCCAACGGAGTCATCATAGGTGGAGCATATCCATCTTCAACCACCATCCACGCCCTATCATGGATTTGGCATATGTATGCTTCCATCTTCCTCTTCCATGAGGAGTAATTATCGCCGGTGAGCAACGGTGGCCTCATGCTCGACGCTCCCTCTTTGCTCATCGCGAAACCACTCATAGTGTTTGGATGAATGCAAATGAGATGAATGCAAAATGTATGAATAAATCAAAAAATCACACAAGATGCAAAACATACCAAAATGAGCAAGGATCACCTATGTATGTCTAGGAACCCGCTCTGATACCAATTGAAACAAATAACGGTGTGATCTAATATTAATCTAGAGGGGGGGGGTTAATAGATTTTAATCGTTATTACCCAATTTTTGCATGTATGTCAATTTTATGAAAATACCCCTAACTAGTCACAATAGTATAACAAGTGTAATAAGGTGCGGAATGTAAATAACACTTGATATTTAGGTGGAAACCCTCACGGGAAAAACCACGGGCTGTTATGTGAGCCACACACGAATCCACTAATTGAAATGATTACAACCTAATCCCGGTTTAATGATCTAATCCCGATCAATAATCATCACAACTACCTAATCCCGGTATAAGTGGACCTAGTCCAATTGCTTGTGATTTAAGCTACCTAATCCCGATAGCAACACAAGATTTAATTCTCTAAGAAGAGATAATACAACCTAAGTGAATATATAAAATATCCAAAATGCAATTTAGAGCTAGGTTACTCTATATGCTTATCTAGGATAATGATTTTGCAATAAATTCAATCCTAGATATTAAAAGCTAGATGACATGTCAAATAACTTAGCTAAACAGAGATTATGAAAACCTAGATAGCTATCAAAATACAACACTTAATCATGTCAACACAACAATCTCTATTTTGTATCTATAATATATTCTAAGAGCATACAAATAATATAAGAGATGTCAATGATAAATAAAACACTAATTATATATGATAATAGTGAATAACTTACCAAAGAAAGTGTGTTGACCAAAACCCATGCAAGCAAGCATTCTAACTATGCTAGAAAATGCTTAGATGATAATTTGATGCATATGAGAATGGTTTTTGAGTGTTAAGAAAGTGTTCTTAATTTGAGTTTCTCTCAAATGTCTCTCTTTGAAGTTTAGGGTTCTTAGAGTTAAAGAACATTAATTCGGAACATGAGAAAGTGTGATATTTATAGACATCAAGAACAGGGCATGTGAAAAGACAAGTTTGCCCCTGAAACGCACCAATCGGCGGTTTCAATCGGAGGCCAGGCCACCGATTATAACGGCCGAATTGAACCCGAGAAGAACTGAGGAACAACAGCGGTTTCATTCAGCGGTTTCGTGACCACCGATCTAACCGCTGAATCAAACCGAGAGATTAAATCAATCAGGTATGAACGGCGGTTTCCAATGGTGGTCGTGACCGCCGATCGTAACCGTAGAATTGCTCCAGACACATCTGGAAATAAACAGCGGTTTCATTCGGCGGCCAGGCCACCGATCATAACCGCCGATCACTAACATAGGTGAAAACCAAGCAGAAGCCAAGGGCATTCTCCGTAGGCGGTCTTCACGTAAAACCAAGCACATTCTAGTACATGCGCGGATGTTTCCAAATACTATCGGGAAACGAATTTCAAGACACAAAAACACACGACAAGATATATTAATCAAAAATGCTAGTGTGCAAAGTGACATGTGAAGAGTATGCACACAAATGCAAGTATGCTAAGTGTGTGTGTGCAATCTAAATCTCTTCAAAGAAAACTAAGCACTAGAGATTATACCTTTGGCGTGCTTGTCCTTTGAGGTCTTGAAAGGGCCTTTGAGTATGATCCTCAATCATCTAAACTACCTTTACATACAAACCCCAACACGTGGTTTGTCCACAAAATAAGCCAATCAAAAAATGGGAATCCTTACACCTGTAATTCCATTCATGGGACCTCATTTTCAGAAATTGTGTTTTAAATAACATCATATGCAATCAATTTGATATCCATGATATAAACTCATATTGCATATGTATTTTTGAGTGAAACCTAGGAGTCTGAGAGAAGAAATGAGAGAATCGGGTGAAAATTAGATATCGAGGCGAATTACATTCTGAACTGAATATTACCTTTGCTTTGAAGCTTTGACATTCTGAATGTAGGATCATGCAACGTACAATCATATCTACAATGGCATGCTCTTAATTTCTACTTGACATTTTCTTACATTAGGTCCTCACTAGTGCATCATTGTTCTAATCTCTTCATTTTGGTTTCGCATATTAATCAATGGATAGTAAAACCTTGCTAAGATGAGCTAGAACTTATTTGAAAATCTTTGAAATATCTTGATGAATGTCTATGGGATTGATTTGTGATTGTTTTGCTAGAGGACTAGAAAAAGATAGGTTTAGGGATATTTGATCGAACTAAATATGGTATGATTTCAGCCCTCATTTCCTCTTCTTCATGCGTGATTCTCAAGCATTTCCCGTGTTTGAACATTGTTAATCAAGTGTTTCAGGATCATTCGTGCCATAAGGGCATTTGTGAAAAAGAAGAAGAATTTGGTGCAAAATGTGCACAAAGTGGAGAAACAGGGCATTATCGCCCTTTGAAGGTGTCGCCTACTAACACATGGCAACAGAAGACAAATTGCAATGAAGAATCCAACTAGGTGTTGCCGCGATATCGTCGCTATGGCGACCAAGAAGCGGCAAAGAAGACTAAAGGGCATCGCCACAAAGTGTCGTCCCAAGAACAAAGGGTGACAGAGAGATTAAATCCTGAAAATCAATCAGGTATGGCGTCGCCGCGAGATGTTGCTCCGAAAACAAAAGGCGACATAGAAGAATGTAAGGATTCCCATTAAATGATTGGCTTATTTCGTGGTCAAACCACATGTTGGGGTTTGGTTGTAAGGGTAGTCTAGGTGATTGTTGAAGATCAAGACCCTTTCCAAGACCTCAAGAGGACAAGCACCAAAGGTATATATCTAGTGCTTACATTGGCTTGAAGAGATATAGTTGCACACACACACAACATACATAACTCTTATTCTTGAATGTTGTGTTTATATTTTGTGTGCATTATGCTTTATTGTTTATTCAATGTCTCTTCTTGCATAAGATTGTTTGCATCTTTTTATATGAAATGCCATGACATGATAGGCATTAGGATGCATTCAATACCCACCCTTGCACTTCATGTATGTTAGCTTTTAGTGTGGAGTAATTCGTTTCCTTAAGGATGTTCGGAAACGTCCGCGCGTGCACGGTTATGTGCTTTCTTTTGCGCGATGATCGCCGGTGGAGATGCCTTTGGCTTCTCCTTGGCTTCACCATTTTTGGTGAATCGGCGGTTACGTTCGGCGGCCTGGCCGCCGTTCGAAACCGCCGACTGAGACCTGATTGAAATATATCTCTCGGGTCCAAAACGGCGGTTGGAATCGGCGGTTTCAAAACCGCCGAATGAAGTCGCCGAAGTTCCCCTGTTCCGCTCGGGAGCCATTCGGCGGTTCAATTCGGCGGCCTGGCCGCCGAATGAAACCGCCGATCGGTGCGTTTCAAGGGCAAAATTGTATTTTCACCTGCCCTGTTTTTGGTCTCTATAAATACATCCTTATCTCTGGTTCAGAACACAAGTCTTTGATGATAAGAACCCTAGAGAGATATTTAGAGAGACTTGAGAGAGAAAGCTTAAAGATCATATCTTTATCTCTCTAAACCCATTCCCACATGCATAAATCTTCATCTAAGCATCATCTAGGATCATCTAGCATATGCTAATGCATGGGACTTCTTCAACACACATGGTATGATTTGTTGAACACTTTTATCTTACATAATTAGTGTTTCTACTTATCAATTTTATCTCATATTTTACTTATATGTGTTTAGATTAATTTCTACATATAAGATTGAGATTATGTGTTGATTGGTTTTTATTTGTTAGCTAGGCTTTAATGTTCATATGCCATCTAGCTAATTGATCTCATTTATTGATTGAGATTATTTTTCATAGCTTATTTGATTAGGTCATTATTGCCTAAAAGCTATGCCATGAACATTCTTGTGTGATGTATTGATAACTAGGTTGATAGATTGTTTTTTTAATCACTAGTTAATCCTTTGAATGTTTGTGGGTTTTATATGATAGCTTTGTATCTAGGATTGGTGATCCTTTACTTAGCTAAAGTTATATGCCATGTCATATAGCTATATGTGATATCTAGGATTGATTATATTGTCATCTTATAATCCTAGGTAAGCATTTAGAGTACCCTAGCTCTTATTGCATTAATTGAATATTCATACATATTCACATAGGGTTGTGCATCTCTTTTGAGAGATTGAAGTCTTGGGGCTAAGTGTGCTTAGGCCTCAAGCAAATTGGACTAGAGCCGCTATAAAAGGCCCGCATGGTAGATTAGAGGGTGCTCACGCCAAGAGTAGTGTATCAGGGGATATCACTAGGGATTGAACCAAGAGTGGCGATTGGTAGTGTCCATAGCATGAGGTTATCTAGGGTGAGGGTCCGAGAATCACTTGAGGGTGTAACCGTCTTTTCATATAGTGGATTTCGAGGTCCAAGTGTGGCGCACTTAACAGCCCGTGGTTTTTCCCAGTGGTTGGGTTTTCCACGTAAACATCAAGTGTCATTTACTATTTCCGCATCTTATTACACTTGTATGTATTATTGACTTGCTAGGGGTATTTTCGTAAAATTGACTTGCATGCGAAAATTGGGTAACAATTAGATAAAATCTATTCGCCCCCCCCCCCCCCCCCCCCCCCCCCCCCCCCTCTAGCTTTATATTGATAAACACACCTCGAGTATTTTTAAGAACTTTCAATTGGTATCAGAGCGGGTTCCTAGATATACTTAGGTGATCCTTGCTCATTTTTGGTGTGTTGTGCATTTTGTATGATTATTGTTTTTGACATACATCTTGCATTCTTCTCATTTGCATTCATTCAACGCAAACACTATGAGTGAATTTATGAGAGAAGAAAATGACTCCGATGAGGAGATGTCCCTCTAAGGAGAGAGAGGAGACGAAGATGAAAGGGCGTTGCTCACATCACCAAAGAGCTTCAAGCCCAAGCCTTCCTCAATCTTGGTCTAACCAACCAAGAAGGCTAACTTCCCTCAACCTACGATCCTAATAGGGAAGTGTTCCATCATGCAAGCTCAACCGAGCAAGCAACTTTGTCTTGGTCATCATCAAAGGAGGAGAGATCTTATCCAACTACCAAGACAACCACAACGACAAGGGAAAGCACTTTTGCATGCTCAAGGGAATGGTATAATTCCTAACCTTATCTCCTCTTGTCTTTTGTGTGGTATTGTTGGTCATGTTAGACCAAGTTGCTTGCATTACATTTAAATATGTAATCTTATATGCATGATTGGAAAGAAAAAGGCTAGAGCTAAGATGCATGTCCTTAAAAAGGAAGAAAATCATTTGCATGATTCTTTGCCATCTAGAACTCTAGAACCTATGACCACTAGGTATGTTATTGAGACACCTAAGTGGATTAGAAAAGACGAACCCGCTTGCTACGAGACAAACATGTCTCAAATAGGTTCAACTAGGTCCTATGGACTTGGTAAGTCTTTTAGACCACATGCCCTTCATTGAAGTGGTATGGAAATTTGACCCCATATGGGGAACTTAAGCAAAGAGAGCTATTTTGCATCTAGTCACTTGCAAAAAATTTGAAATATCTTATGCTTCTCTTTTTGTTGCTTGAGTTAGCTTGGTTACACTATGTATATATATTTTCTATTCAATAAGTGTGATCAATGCTTGTATTGCAATCCATGTCATATCTATGTTCAAACATGCATTTTTGGACTAGGAGATATATACATAGGATTTAATTTGAATGACCTATAATGATCTCCATGACATGATGATTGCTAAATGACATGCTAAATGCTAATCTTGAAAAGCATGTTTTGATGATTGCATTTCTTAACTGCAAATAATGTGTGAAAAAGCTTATGAGACTCAAATGAAAAAGGATCTTGTATCCATTCAAGGATTTTACAATCCAAATGTCTCTCTTTCTTTATTGGTTGAACATGTCTACTATCATACGGATATCTTATCCGGAAAAATCAAGTAGGGTGCAAAGTCGCTCATGACATGTTCGGCTTATAAAGTTGGATATAGTTGTTCTTAAATTGAAATCAATGAAAACCTATATCCTTGCTTCTCTCTTGACATTGGTGAAATTGGTTTGAATTCATATTGAAAACCTTTGTCATTTGCTTTGCCAAATACCATGATATTTTGGACTTAAATGCTACATGTCTTGTATGCAAAGCAATTTTTTGATTCACACATTTTATTTAATTAAATCTCCTTGTTTCTCTCCAATAAATTTGAGATTGCATAAAGTGACTTATATTGATTATGCATATACTAGAATGCTACTATCTCTCTTTGCCTTGAGTGACCCGGTTTGGGGACTACTCCCTTGTCTATATCATGACAAAAGGGAGTATGTTGTGGTAAGGGGAGTTGCAAATTGTAGTAGCAATTGTGCATGTTGGGGAGAATACTAATTGAGGGGGAGTAACCCTTTGAGGGGGAGCATTTGCACATTCATACATTGCATGATGTTGTACTTAAATTCTTAAATGCAAATGCTTGTTTTATCTCACTTGATTCATCTCACCTTTTCTTGTATTGGAAAGTATAGAAACCGTGCTTTCAGGGATTGATTGTTCTACTTGAGATTGAAGACTTCAAGACTATTTATCTTATCTCTTTGTAAAGTAGAAAATCATAAGTAGACCCGTAGTTTCTATTATGTTGTGAGGAATCAATGTGAGTGGTGGTTTTGTCACGAAATAGCCAAATGGGGAGATTGTAAGGATTCCCATTAAATGATTGGCTTATTTCGTGGTCAAACCACATGTTGGGGTTTGGTTGTAAGGGTAGTCTAGGTGATTGTTGAAGATCAAGACCCTTTCCAAGACCTCAAGAGGACAAGCACCAAAGGTATATATCTAGTGCTTACATTGGCTTGAAGAGATATAGTTGCACACACACACAACATGCATAACTCTTATTCTTGAATGTTGTGTTTATATTTTGTGTGCAATACGCTTTATTGTTTATTCAATGTCTCTTCTTGCATAAGATTGTTTGCATCTTTTTATATGAAATGCCATGACATGATAGGCATTAGGATGCATTCAATACCCACACTTGCACTTCATGTATGTTAGCTTTTAGTGTGGAGTAATTCGTTTCCTTAAGGATGTTCGGAAACGTCCGCGCGTGCACGGTTATGTGCTTTGTTTTGCGCGATGATCGCCGGTGGAGATGCCTTTGGCTTCTCCTTGGTTTCACCATTTTTTGTGAATCGGCGGTTACGTTCGGCGGCCTGGCCGCCGTTCGAAACCGCCGACTGAGACCTGATTGAAATATATCTCTCGGGTCCAAAACGGCGGTTGGGATCGGCGGTTTCTAAACCGCCGAATGAAGTCGCCGAAGTTCCCCTGTTCCGCTCGGGAGCCATTCGGCGGTTCAATTCGGCGGTCTGGCCGCCGAATGAAACCGCCGATCGGTGCGTTTCAAGGGCAAAATTGTATTTTCACCTGCCCTGTTTTTGGTCTCTATAAATACATCCTTATCTCTGGTTCAGAATACAAGTCTTTGATTATAAGAACCCTAGAGAGATATTTAGAGAGACTTGAGAGAGAAAGCTTAAAGATCATATCTTTATCTCTCTCTAAACCCATTCCCACATGCATAAATCTTCATCTAAGCATCATCTAGGATCATCTAGCATATGCTAATGCATGGGACTTCTTCAACACACATGGTATGATTTGTTGAACACTTTTATCTTACATAATTAGTGTTTCTACTTATCAATTTTATCTCATATTTTACTTATATGTGTTTAGATTAATTTCTACATATAAGATTGAGATTATGTGTTGATTGGGTTTTTATTTGTTAGCTAGGCTTTAATGTTCATATGCCATCTAGCTAATTGATCTCATTTATTGATTGAGATTATTTTTCATAGCTTATTTGATTAGGTCATTATTGCCTAAAAGCTATGCCATGAACATTCTTGTGTGATGTATTGATACTAGGTTGATAGATTGTTTTTTTTAATCAACTAGTTAATCCTTTGAATGTTTTGTGGGTTTTATATGATAGCTTTGTATCTAGGATTGGTGATCCTTTACTTAGCTAAAGTTATATGCCATGTCATATAGCTATATGTGATATCTAGGATTGATTATATTGTCATCTTATAATCCTAGGTAAGCATTTAGAGTACCCTAGCTCTTATTGCATTAATTGAATATTCATACATATTCACATAGGGTTGTGCATCTCTTTTGAGAGATTGAAGTCTTGGGGCTAAGTGTGCTTAGGCCTCAAGCAAATTGGACTAGAGCCGCTATAAAAGGCCCGCATGGTAGATTAGAGGGTGCTCACGCCAAGAGTAGTGTATCAGGGGATATCACTAGGGATTGAACCAAGAGTGGCGATTGGTAGTGTCCATAGCCTGAGGTTATCTAGGGTGAGGGTCCGAGAATCACTTGAGGGTGTAACCGTCTTTTCATATAGTGGATTTCGAGGTCCGAGTGTGGCGCACTTAACAGCCCGTGGTTTTTCCCAGTGGTTGGGTTTTCCACGTAAACATCTAGTGTCATTTACTATTTCCGCATCTTATTACACTTGTATGTATTATTGACTTGCTAGGGGTATTTTCGTAAAATTGACTTGCATGCGAAAATTGGGTAACAATTAGATAAAATCTATTCACCCCCCCCTCTAGCTTTATATTGATAAACACACCTCGAGTATTTTTAAGAACTTTCAAAGAATAAATGGCGTTGCCGTGAATTGTCGCTCCGAGAACAAAGGGTGACAGAGAGATTAATTCTAAAGAAATCAATTAGGTTTTGTGTCACCTTTTTGTGTCGTCATAAGACCAAATAGTGACCACTCTTAAAATCCTCAATGTCACCGTTATCACCACCACAAAAAAGATGAGAATGGCCACGACAATTGGATCTCAGAATATGTAATCGCCTACCGCCATGATGTCGCCAAAACGACAACGAGGGCGACACACCCTGCCACATCAGTTTTTCAAGTAGTTATTAGTACAAATTCAAAGCCACTATAAATATTCTTCTTCTCCAAATTGAAAAGGGATCCGAGCATTTTTCCAAGCACGAAATAGTCATAGTTTTAGACCTAGCTTTCTCTTCCATACTTCACACAATCAACCTCCTCCATTTCTAATCTTAAACTTGTTAGGATTATGCTCAATAGCAGGAGCGTAATATTGTAATTGACAATCTTTTCCATATTAATAAAGTGATTTCTGGTTTAACAAATCTTATAGCATTTATAGTTTAATATTATAATTGTCAAAGTAAATAATCATAAGGTCTAAAGACTATGAGAAAAGAAGAATTGTTCGTACATCTAGATATGTATGAGGTAGACACAATTCTTTAGTTAGTCTTGAATAATGTTCATAACTTAAGTTAAAGGTTGGGCACCTTTATCTTGTTAAAGTTGTAGAATTCTTTTGCTAGCATTTGAGTGGGATCAAATGAGATATGATGAGTCTAAAATCATCGGAGTGTCTTCGAGTAAAAGAATCTAGTGCACTAGGTGCATTGAACATGATCACAATGAAAAGCTTTATCTAGAACCGTCAATAGATAATAGTCTTTTCATTATCAGGACAATCGGAGAGTCTATCTTAATCCTGAGATAAATGATGGACTTATGGTTGCAAGTGATATCATTTGAGTTATCAATGAGTACGATTATATAGCATAGTCTATCCTCGATAGTTTGGTGATATTCATTTGTTAATCGATAGAGGACTTCATTTATAGATATGGACATCGTGGCTCCATTTATTAAATGAGAGTATAATATCATCATATGGATGTTTTGAGGTAATTGGATATTAAATCTCAAGGTTGAGTTTTCGATAGTGACTATTGAAAACATGGCTTCTGGACAAGTCAAAATTTCAAGTTCAAAACGTGGTCATATGAGTAAATGTGGTAACTTGGAGAGTTATAGGTGGTCTATGAACTGTTGGCGATTATTGATATTAATCACGAGGATACACTATCTCCAACATGATTGTCTAGGGTATGAATGAGAAACATCTTCTTATTCTATCTTTATTTAAGAGTTCAATTTTAGCTCTTTAGTGTAATGAGTTAAAATTAATGGATCGGACCTAAGTGAATCATTTGTTGATTGTGATTAGGTTATGTCTATTGAAGCTTAAATTTAGATAGCCCGCCAAGATCCACAATCCACACGGACTTGCATGGATCACTTGATATATTCTACCGGACCAATTTAACCGTCCATCTAGAATTGCATTTAATATATTAAGAATATAATTTGCACGTTGTTTGTTTAATGGGCTGATCAATTATATTAATATATTAATGAAAGACATGTGGGCTTGTTTCTTTTAGTAAGAATGGGTCTGGTTCACATGTGGGTTTTTTATTTAAAGTCCAATGGATTAAATAAAATAGGGAAATAATATTTGGCCCGTGGGGCGGCAAGACTATATTTATAGTCAAAAATATTATTTTATTTTATTGTTTGATTAAATGAGAATTAATTATTTAATTAAGAAACAAAATCTTTTTCTGATTAGGAAATATGTTTCCTACAATTATACTATCAGTATACTAAAAGTAAAAAGACTTGTTTGGTAAGAAAATAAATAAATAATTTTATTTATTTAGTCAAATAAGAAGTTTTTTTATTTAAGTCAATAAAAGAATGAAAATACTTATGCGTTGAATTAGGGTTAGGAGTCTAAAGTTGATGTGAATTAGGGTGCAACACAAATCCTTTTTGGTAAAGGAATTGCGGCAACCCTAATAGCATTAGAAGGTGATTTCGGCAACCCTAGTTCAAAGAGAAGGAAAAATTCGGCCACCCTATATAAGAAATAATATAGGGTTCTTCCACCCTAAGTGTTTGACTGGATCAATTTCTTCTTCTTCTCATACTCATAGAAAAGTGTTTGATTATTCTACCAAGACAAAAAAAAATAGAAGAGATTATTCTTTTGATGGTACACTAATTGATTGTTCATCAATAAGCTTGTGTGTACAACATCGAATTAGGTTCACGCGAATTTCGATCATTAGATTGAGAACTCAAAAGTGACCGAAATAATCTTTGTAATCTTTTGATTGTTTTGTGACTAACAAAAGAAAAAGAAAGTTTGTTTGTCCATTCTCAGGTACGCAATTCAAAGAAAAGGGAGACCACACTCCTAGGTGATTCACGTTCGTGCCAGGATTGAAGATCTTGCGGATTACCATCGACGTAAGTCAATCGGATCACGCGACAAAAGGTATTCTACTTTTTGTTACTTTATATGTATGTTTAATTAATTTAAAGGGTTAAGGTTCATCAAAGGAAAAATTTTAAAACATACTAAATCTATTTTTAGTCTCGCTTCCGCTGCGTGTACTACGATTTTTCCCTACGATTGGTATCAGAGCCTAGGTTGTACCCTTTTAATTAATTAATGTATATATACGTGCATCTATTTCTTTTTATTGTGATTATGCATATTTAGAAAGAGATCGCACTCTAGGTATTCGCATATATAATTACATGTGTATGTATGGATTTATATATGTTTTTATATGGATTGTTGTTGCTCGATTTTGGTCCTAGAATTTCAATGTAATTTTTGTTTCGGGTTTGTAACAAGAAGGGTGGTCTATCATCGCCATAATTCCTTCTTGGTAGTTGCTATTTTTTTATTTTAGTGTATTAATATTATGTGCAGTTTTTTTTTTATTGTATTAAATTTAGGTGCAGTTTTTTATTGTAAAAAATTACTGCCGTGATTAAAAAAAAAATAAAAAATACTGCAGTATTATATTAGTTTATATACTGCTGTAATGTATTCGGGTATTGAAGATTCAAAGACATGAAGAAAAGGAAGCAACCGGAACCAAGAACGAGCACCGTGCGCACCCTAGGAGTGGATTGGGCTGAGCATGGCAAGCCCAAATAATGGTGGGCTGCGCACGGCAGCCCCTTTGTGGGGTTGTGGGGTGTGCACGCCTTTGGGGGGCAGCCGAGGGATGAGCGTATGGTTGATGGCCACTTGAAGATCTTGTATTCCTAAACAATTGTAATTTACTTGCTTTTCTAGGATGGACCAAAATTGTTGCTATTTATTTTTTGCATAAATATTACAATATTTGTTATTGTATGATAACATGACATATAGAATAGGAGTGCCACTCATATATCTCTTTTGGTATGAACATGCATTGAATGATTTAGGTATCTAAATTGGCATCTAGATAACTTGGTAAATCATTCTATGGGATTTAATCACACGCCTTAAATAATGGAGTGGGAAAAGGTGTTTTGTAACACCTATGGCCTCCAAGGTTGGTTGAGCTTTATTATTTATTGGTAATCCCCCCAAGGGGCATCCATGAATGGAATTTAGCAAAATACTTCCTTACAAGGATAGACTAGACAATGGACTCAAATGAGATCTACTCCCCAAAGAGGGATTTTCGTGAGAGAAAATTGAGGGTCGATATCTTGGTAACACGCTCAATGTAATTTTATTGATATCCTCCCAAGAGTTCTTGTCAATAAAATTGCAAGGCTAAAATTGAAAACGCTGGTTGTTATGTTAACAATTAGGTGGGACCTAGTCTAACTAGTAAATGGTGCGAACTCCGAAAGGAGGCGTAACATTTATGGGTGTTGGATCACCGTTGAATTTTTATGATTGAGTTATTTATTTAATTCAAGATAAATATTTAAAAGTGCTTTATCATGATTATTTACTTATATATGTTTTGTTTTATTCAGAAATCATGACCCCATCACTTATGAACATCCTGAAAGATAACAATTTAACTGGAGATAATTATGTCACATGGAAAAGGAAAATTGGGTTGTTGCTGCAAAGTGAAAAACATAAGTTTGTTCTAACTACTCCTAAACCACCTGCTCCTAATAATGAATCTAGCATAATGCAAAGAGATGAGTATGAGCAGTGGAAGACTTCAGATGATATGGCCAAATGTTACATTATGGCTACTATCTCCGACGTGTTGCAACAGCAGCATGAAGGAATGGAGTCTGCTACTGATATAATGATGTCTCTAGAGGAAATGTTTGCTATGAAGTCCAGGACGACTAAGAGAGAGGTAGTGACTGCTTTTATGAATCTTAGGATGAAACCTGGACAGGCTGTGAAGGATCACATGATGAAAGTCATAGCATATCTCAACATTGCTGAACTGCATGGCGCTGAGATAGATGGTGAGACAAAAATTGATATGGTTGTCAATTCATTGTCAGATTCCTTTGATCAGTTCAAATTGGACTACACTTTGAACAAAAAGGAATACACCTTACAAGGCCTGATGCAAGATGTTCAAAGTGCTGAAAAGATCCTTGTGAAAAGCAAAGGTCAAGAGATTCATATGGTTGGTAAAGTTGCTACTGTTAAAACCCGTCAAAAGGTCAAGAAACAACAGAAGAAAAAGCAACTTGGGCCTACCAAGAAAGAGACCAAGAAAGTAACCAAGATCAAAGGGAAATGCTTCCTTTGTGGTGAAAAGGGACATTGGAAAAGAAATTGCCCAAAGTCCCAGAATAAGAAGGAAGAAGGTAATGTTAATTATCTTGAAACATGTTTTCTAGCAGATTCTACTGATTCTTAGATCATAGACTCTGGAGCCACTAATCATGTTTGTTATTCCTTGTAGGGGTTTCAAGAAAAGAGAAGGCTGAGTAAGAATGAAATCAATTTGCGCTTGGGCAACGGAACGTTAGTGTCTGCAAGTGCAGTGGGAGATATTAGAGTTTATTTGGATTCTAGAAGGCATTTAGATTTGATAGACATTTATTATGTACCTCAATTCAAGAGGAATTTAATTTCAGTTTCTTGTTTAAATAAATTTGGATATTCGGTTACTTTTAATAAAGTTTTTATTATTAGTAAGAATGACAAAATTATTTGCCAAGGTACATTGGAAAATGGTCTATACTTCTTGCATAGAAATATCTCTCACTCGTTAGACACAGAATTAACAGAACCTGATCATAAAAGAGTAAAATTATAAATAGATGAAACCTACCTATGGCATTTATGCCTAGGTCATATTAACCTTAATAGGATTAAAAGATTGGTATGTGACGGACCTTTAAGTGACTTAAAGGTTGATGATCTACCAACTTGTGAATCTTGTTTGGATGGTAAAATGACCAAAAGGTCATTCTCGGCCAAAGGCGCAAGAGCCACTGAATGTTTAGGATTGATACACATTGATGTATGTGGTCCTATGAGCATTCAAGCTAGAGGTGGATATGAGTACTTCATCACCTTCATAAATGATTACTCGAGATTTGGCTATGTGTATCTCATGCGACATAAGTCGGATGCTTTTGACATGTTCAAAGCATTCAAAGCTGAAGTAGAAAATCAGCTTGAGAAACACATAAAAATCTTGAGATCTGATCGTGGTGGAGAATATCTATCTGGTGAGTTTTAGCGATATATTATTGATAATGGGATAGTTTCTCAGTCTTCTGCACCAGGAACACCTCAACAGAATGGGGCGGCAGAAAGGAGAAATAGAACTCTTTTGGATATGGTTAGGTCTATGTTGAGTTATTCAACACTTCCTATTTCTTTTGGGGGATATGCTTTACAAACTGCTATATACATTCTAAACGATGTACCATCTAAGTCAGTTCCTCAAACACCGCATGAGTTGTGGACTGGGCGCAAGCCTAGTTTACAACACTTAAGGATATTTGGTTGTCCTGCGCATGTGTTAAAAGGAAAGACAGAAAAGATGGAGTCCCGTTCAGAAACATGTATATTTGTAGGGTATCCAAAAGAAACTAAATGATATTATTTCTAATAGTTCTTAAGATCTTAAAGTATTTGTTTCGACAAATGCTAAATTTCTGGAAAAGGACTATATGAATGATTTTGTACCTAGAAGTAGAATTGTCCTGAATGAGATGTCAGGAGATACAATTCCACGAGAGGTTACACAACCTAACCCAATTGTAAGTTCCGATCCAACACAAGATCAACAACCTACCATTCCTTGTCGTAGTGGGAGGGTTAGAACACAACCTGAAAGATACATCGGTTTGGGAGAATCAGTGGAGAATCTCCCGGACGATGATGATCCCTACACGTATAAGGAAGCAATGAAAAATGTTGATAGTCGCTATTGGCAAAAGGCAATGCAATCTGAGATTGAATCTATGTTCGATAACAAAGTCTGGTCCCTTGTAGACTTGCCTATAGGGATAAAACCCATTGGGTGCAAGTGGGTATACAAGAGGAAAAGAGGTATGGATGGAAAGGTGGAAACCTTTAAAGCTAGATTGGTAGCTAAAGGGTATACATAGAAAGAAGGTATCGATTACGAGGAAACCTTCTCTCCTGTGGCCATGCTTAAATCCATTAGGATACTCTTGTCCATTACAGCATCTTTAGATCTAGAGATTTGGCAAATGGACGTCAAGACAGCTTTCCTTAATGGAAGTCTTGACGAAAGCATTTACATGATGCAACCAGAAGGATTCATTGAAAAGGGCCAAATGGAAACGGTATACAAGTTGCAGAAATCCATATATGGATTAAAGCAAACATCCAGATCCTGAAACATAAGGTTCGATCAAGCTGTCAAAGGTTTTGGATTTATTCAGAATCCTGACGAACCTTGTGTATACAAAAGGATTAAGGGCGACAAGTTGGTTTTCCTGATTCTTTATGTTGATGATATACTACTCATTGGAAACAATGTAGGTGTATTGACATCAGTAAATGAATGTTTAGCAAAACAATTTGATATGAAGGACTTAAGAGAAGCAAGTTTTATTCTAGGTATCCAAGTAATAAGGGACAGAAAGAATAAAACGATTGCATTGTTGATGCAGTAAAATTTGTGTTCAATTTACTAAGAAAGTTCGTTCACTGGGATCGGCGATTCTATCGGTCGAAAGCCAATTAATCTAGTAAGGATTTACTCCAAATGTGAAAAGACTAAATTGCATAATGCTTTACTTTGGAAGTTTGTTGAAATCTAATATTAACCTAAATTATGAGAATCTAAACTAAAATTAAATCAAATCACACAAGGGAAGAATATATGGAGAGAAATACTAGGGAATCGATGCACCTTTCTTAGACACTCAATGCTCACAATCAGTCTCGTTAAACACTTCAATCTAGTTTACGGGCTTGTTTTCAAGATAATTCAATTAGGTTCAAAGATCCTTTCCAATACTCGCACACGGTCATGCAACGAATACGGATTAATGATCTAGGGTTCTTCCTATTACTCACACACGGTCATGTAATGAGCAATTGTCAAAACCCATATTTTACACAAAACTCTAAGCCAAATTAACATAGCACAGTCATGCATACATCAATTTTCTTGTTTATTAAGTTTTTGATTCAGATTTAAATGGAACGGTCATCCACATCTAAACCCTAATCTTATGGATAAACTAAGCCACAAACTCAAATCACTTGTTGTCACAACATAATCAGAGAGAGTAGAATAGAGCAATTAATTCAATAAACAAAACTAAAACCCAATTGATTAACAAAAGATAGACTAATTGTTCACATAGAGTTATCCAAAATCGGTTACATCAATCCCCTAGTTAGAGGTTTAGTTACACATCAATGGAGAGAACAAAAACATAGAAGTGATGTAGAGAAAACCCGATGTATGGTGGTCGGAGTGATGGGGGACGGCCCCCTTCTGTGGCTTGGAACCTCCCTTAGCTGTCCCCTTGAATTGAAAAGAATATGAAATATTTATAGGTGACTTTTCCTTGTGAACCCCCAATTCTTCTTAGGTTTAGAAAATACACCAAGTGGGAAAGTAGAATGAAACAAGGAATGAGAATCCTTTCCTAACTTGGATTTCCTATCTTGATGATTGACTCCTAATTTGAGTTTAGGAAGTTTCCCAAACATGTTTTGATCTTCTAAAGTTATTAGGATTTGATTTGGGAAGTTTTGGAACAGTTCTGAACCAATTTGGAGTTGAAATCCGTCAAAAATACGTAATACCGCTCATTAGGTCGCTCCAGAGGCATTTTGTCTCGGCAGCTGCACGTCAAGTGGAAATGTTCTGCTCCGGGTCGTTGCCTAGGTCGCTGCCCAGGCAAGTTGCACGGGGGGCGGTCTGGTCAGCTGTAAACATTTCAGCCCTGACCTTCGGTTACTAAATCGGTCATAACTTCTTCTAGGAATATCGAAATTGCTATCAGAAACATGCACTGGAAACTAGACTTTCGGCGCTTTCAATCCATAGTGTAGGGAAAAATACCGTAGTACACGCAGCGGAAGCGACACTAAAAATAGATTTAGTAACTTTTAAAAAAAATTTCCTTTTATGAACCTTAAACCCTTTAATCAATTAAACATATATATTATCTAACAAAAGAATAATACCTTTTGTCGTGTGATCCGATTGACTTACGTCTATAGTAATCCGCAAGATCTTCAATCCTAGCACGAACGTGGATCACCTAGGAGCGTGGTCTCTCTTTTCTTTGAATTGCAAACCTGTGAATGGACAAATAAACTTTTCTTTTCTTTGTTAGTCACAAAAACAATCAAAAGAAGACTAAAATTATTCCGGTCACTTTTGAGTTCTCAATCTAATGATCAAAACTCGCGTGAACCTAAATCGATGTTGTACACACAAGCTTATTGATGAACAAGCAAATAGTGTACCATCAAAGAATAATTTATTCACTCTTTTATGTTTTAGTAGAATAAAATTAATGCTCTCTATGAATTAAGAAGAAGAAGAAAAATTGTCTCTCAAGCACCAAGCATAGTGTGGCCGAATTCTATACATATGTATATATAGGTGGCCTAAATTTTCTTCTCTTTTCCTATTAGGGTTGCCGAAATCTTGCTCTCTTTTTCTCCTAGGGTTGCCGCAAATCACACTCCTAAAAGGAGTTTGTGTTGCACCCTAATTTCCATAAAAGAATAGACTTCAAACCCTAATCCAACTCATAGATATTTTATTCTTTTTATTGACTAAAATAAAAGACTTCTTATTTGATTCAATAAAATTAATTATTTATTTTCTTACCAAAATAAGTCTTTTACTTTTAGTATACTACCAACAATAGTATAAGACTAGGAATCATATTTCCTAATCAGAAAAGATTTGTTTCTTAATTAAACAATCAATTAATAAATTAATTAATTCTTATTTAATTAAAACAATGAAAACAAAATAATATCTTAGGTTAAAATATTAACCTTGCCGCACCACTTGAATAAAATTGGGCCTAATATTATTTTCTTATTTCATTTAATCCATTGGACTTTAAATAAAAAGCCCACATGTGAACCAGAACCATTCTTACTAAAAGAAACAAGCCCACATGTCTTTTATTAATATATTAATATAATTGAGCAGCCCATTACATAAATAATGTGCAAATTATATTCTTAATATATTAAATGCAATTCTAGATGGACCCTTAAATTGGTCCGGTAGAATATATCAAGTGATCCATGCAAGTCCGTGTGGATTGGGGATCTTGGCGGGCCATCTAAATTTAAGCTTCAATAGACATAACCTAATCACAATCAACAAATGATTCACTTAGGTCCGATCCATTAATTTTAACTCATTCCACTAAAGAGCTAAAATTGAACTCTTAAATAAAGATAGAAAAGGAAGATGTTCCTCATTCATACCCTAGACAATCAAGTTGGAGATAGTGTATCCTCGTGATTAATATCAGTAATCGCCAAGAGTTCATAGACCGCCTATAACTCTCCAAGTTACCATATTTACTCATATGACCACGTTTTGAACTTGGATATTTTGACTTGTCCAGAAGCCATGTTTTCAATAGACACTATCGAAAACTCAACGTTGAGATTTAATATCCAATTACCTCAAAACATCCATATGATGATATTATACTCTCATTTAATAAATGGAGCCATGATGTCCATATCTATAAATGAAGTCCTCTATCGATTAACAAATGAATATCACCAAACTATCGAGGATAGACTATGCGATATAATCGTACTCATTGATAACTCAAATGATATCACTTGCAACCATAAGTCCATCATTTATCTCAGGATTAAGATAGACTCTCCGATTGTCCTGATAATGAAAAGACTTTTATCTACTGACGGTTATAGATAAAGTATTTCATTGTGATCCAGTTCAATGCACCCAGTGCACTAGATTCTTTTGCTCGAAGACACTCCGATGATTTTAGACTCATCATATCTCATTTGATCCCACTCAAATGCTAGCAAAAGAATTCTACAACTTTAACAAGATAAAGGTGCCCAACCTTTAACTTAAGTTGTGAACAATATTCAAGACTAACTAAAGAATTGTGTCTACCACATACATTTCCAGATGTACGAACAATTCTTCTTTTCTCATAGTCTTTAGACCTTATGATTATTTACTTTGACAATTATAATATTAAACTATAAATGCTATAAGATTTGTTAAACCAGAAATCACTTTATTAATATGAAAAAGATTGTTAATTACAACATTACACTCTTGCTATTGAGCATAATCCTAACACATAGGTGGTAGGACACACAATTCAATCGGAGCTGAGAGATATGGGCCCCGCAACATAGAGGTTCTGCACTGGCCGAAAATCATCTTTTCATTGTTTCTTCCAATTTGCTCCTTTTCTCCATCTTTTGATTCTTTTTCTTCCAAAATAAGATTTAACACCACTTGAGCGGAGTGGACCTACACATGCTCAACAAACACATTAAACAACCTAATTTACTCGAGAACAAAGCATAAATAATAGGAATTCGGGGCCTAAAACATGTATAGAAATGAACCGATCAATTATCCCAAGCTTCATACATAGACAAGATCTTGTTTAGGTTTTCCATGCAGGATTCCAAGAAAGGTATGTTACCTTTCAGACATGGAATCAAACTTTCTAAGGAACAAGTTCTTAAGAATGAGCATGAAGAGCAATTCATGAGTAGAGTTCCATATGCCTCAGCAGTTGGAAGTCTCATGTATGCAATGCTCTGCACTAGACCAGATATTTGTTTTGTTGTTGGCATAGTTAGCAGGTTTCAATCGAAACCTGGTCCTGATCACTAGACGGCAGTCAAGCATATTTTCAAGTAACTTAAGAGAACGAGAGATAATATGCTTGTATACTTTGGAGGGGATTTAATTCCTGTTGCGTATACAAATTTTGATTTCCAATCAGATTCTGACTCCAGAAAATCCACATCAAGGGCTGTGTTTACTATTGGAGGAGGAGCAGTCATATGGAGGAGTATCAAGCAATCTTGTATTGCTGATTCCACCATGGAAGTTGAGTATGTTGCTGCATGCGAGGCTGCCAAAGAGGCTGTTTGGCTCCACCAATTATTGATAGAATTGGAAGTGGTTCCTAGTGCGAATAAGCAGATCACTATCTACTGTGACAACAGTGGAGCAGTGGCTAATTCGAAAGAACCAAGAAGTCACAGAGAGGAAAACACATTGAAAGAAAGTATCATCTTTTAAGGGAGATTGTTCAAAGGGGTGACGTGACGATTACCAAAATCGCGTCAGCAGAAAATCTAGCGGATCCCTTCACAAAGGTTCTACCTCAGAAGAGTTTCGATGGGCATCTAGAGAACATGGGCATGAGAGATATGACACATTTGTTATAGCGCAAGTGGGAGATTGTTAGGATTATGCTCAATAGCAAGAGTGTAATATTGTAATTGACAATCTTTTTCATATTAATAAAGTGATTTCTGGTTTAACAAATCTTATAGCATTTATAGTTTAATATTATAATTGTCAAAGTAAATAATCATAAGGTCTAAAGACTATGAGAAAAGAAGAATTGTTCGTACATCTGGATATGTATGAGGTAGACACAATTCTTTAGTTAGTCTTGAATAATGTTCACAACTTAAGTTAAAGGTTGGGCACCTTTATCTTGTTAAAGTTGTAGAATTCTTTTGCTAGCATTTGAGTGGGATCAAATGAGATATGATGAGTCTAAAATCATCGGAGTGTCTTCGAGTAAAAGAATCTAGTGCACTAGGTGCATTGAACAAGATCACAATGAAAAGCTTTATCTAGAACCGTCAATAGATAATAGTCTTTTCATTATCAGGACAATCGAAGAGTCTATCTTAATCCTGAGATAAATGATGGACTTATGGTTGCAAGTGATATCATTTGAGTTATCAATGAGTACGATTATATAGCATAGTCTATCCTCGATAGTTTGGTGATATTCATTTGTTAATCGATAGAGGACTTCATTTATAGATATGGACATCATGGCTCCATTTATTAAATGAGAGTATAATATCATCATATGGATGTTTTGAGGTAATTGGATATTAAATCTCAACGTTGAGTTTTCGATAGTGACTATTGAAAACATGGCTTCTGGACAAGTCAAAATATCCAAGTTCAAAACGTGGTCATATGAGTAAATGTGGTAACTTGGAGAGTTATAGGCGGTCTATGAACTGTTGGCGATTACTGATATTAATCACGATGATACACTATCTCCAACATGATTGTCTAGGGTATGAATGAGGAACATCTTCTTATTCTATCTTTATTTAAGAGTTCAATTTTAGCTTTTTAGTGGAATGAGTTAAAATTAATGGATCGGACCTAAGTGAATCATTTGTTGATTGTGATTAGGTTATGTCTATTGAAGCTTAAATTTAGATAGCCCGCCAAGATCCCCAATCCACACGGATTTGCACGGATCATTTGATATATTCTACCAGACCAATTTAAGGGTCCATCTAGAATTGCATTTAATATATTAAGAATATAATTTGCACATTATTTGTTTAATGGGCTGATCAATTATATTAATATATAAATGAAAAACACGTGGGCTTGTTTCTTTTAGTAAGAATGGGTCTGGTTCACATGTGGGCTTTTTATTTAAAGTCCAATGGATTAAATAAAATAGGGAAATAATATTTGGCCCATTTATTGTAAGTGGGGAGGCAAGACTATATTTATAGTCAAAAATATTATTTTATTTTATTGTTTGATTAAATGAGAATTAATTAATTTATTAATTAATTATTTAATTAAGAAACAAAATCTTTTTCTGATTAGGAAATATGTTTCCTAGAATTATACTATCAGTATACTAAAAGTAAAAAGACTTGTTTGGTAAGAAAATAAATAAATAATTTTATTTATTTAGTCAAATAAGAAGTTTTTTTATTTAAGTCAATAAAAGAATAAAAATACTTATGAGTTGAATTAGGGTTAGGAGTCTAAAGTTGATGTGAATTAGGGTGCAACACAAATCCTTTTTGGTAGAGGAATTGCGGCAACCCTAATAGCATTAGAAGGTGATTTCGGCAACCCTAGTTCAAAGAGAAGGAAAAATTCGGCCACCCTATATAAGAAATAATATAGGGTTCGGCCACCCTAAGTGTTTGACTGGATCAATTTCTTCTTCTTCTCATATTCATAGAAAAGTGTTTGATTATTCTACCAAGACAAAAAAAGAGAGAAGAGATTATTTTTTTGATGGTACACTAATTGCTTGTTCATCAATAAGCTTGTGTGTACAACATCGAATTAGGTTCACGCGAGTTTCGATCATTAGATTGAGAACTCAAAAGTGACCGGAATAATCTTTGTAATCTTTTGATTGTTTTGTGACTAACAAAAGAAAAAGAAAGTTTGTTTGTCCATTCTCAGGTACGCAATTCAAAGAAAAGGGAGACCACGCTCCTAGGTGATTCACGTTTGTGCCAGGATTGAAGATCTTACGGATTACCATCGACGTAAGTCAATCGGATCACGCGACAAAAGGTATTCTACTTTTTGTTACTTTATATGTATGTTTAATTAATTTAAAGGGTTAAGGTTCATCAAAGGAAAAATTTTAAAACATACTAAATCTATTTTTAGTCTCGCTTCCGCTGCGTGTACTACGATTTTTTCCTACAAAACACTCTTTTCCAACCAACACACAACACCAAATCTTGATTACTTCATTCAACCATTCCTCTCTTACCATTTGACGTGCCCGTTACCGGTTCTAATTAAATTACACTAATGAGGATGACTAATGCCAAGCGGATCCTAGGTCGAGGATGCTAAGAAACTAAACTACAACGGTAACTAAAAGAGGCACTCGGGTGGTTCACCCATCACAAGTGTACAAGTCATACGAGTAGTAAATGGTATACTAGTAAGGGTGGTCGTTCCCACGAGGAGGTGGATTAGCTAACAAGTAAGTTCTAGGTTATCATTGATTATCGATTTATAATTTCTAAACAAGTTCACTAGTTAATGTTATCTAGATCAATTATACTAAGCTTGCAATGAACTAAGATTAAAGCTAGATTAAAAGATGTTAGGGGATTGATTTATTCAAGTAACAACCATTTTATTAACCAATCATTCATTAAGCACATTCACAACATTCTAAGGCATGCATTTCATTATCAATAATGTAAAGCACCAAATCCATCATCTTACACATAATCTAAATTCATAGATAAGTGATCAAGAGAGAATTTTGAAATAGTGATATAGAGATTCTCTAATTAACCAAAGTTATGAATTACTTAGAGACATCTCTATAAAATGGATAGTGAAGGATTCATACATATTATGGGACACTTTATGCATGAAATCAACTACCAAGTGTGTACAAATAGATGTATATGCAAGACATATCATCCACATATCATTAGAGTTCATAATACACACATACAAATCCTTAAAGAGTGAAATAATAAATGGATTGATTGAATCAATGGTTTAACTACAAGAGTTACATCAATCCCCCAACAAAAGGGTTTAGTTACACATAGAAATACATGAACAAGAAAATACAACGGAAGAGTAAAACAAACCCATTTGGATTAGTTTCTTGGCCAAGATGACTCCTCCTTGCAATCCAAGCACAATATCCTTCTAAAGCAACTTGAAATGAGCAAGTCTAAGTAACTCAAAGTGGTGTTTGGCTACCTAGAAAGTGATGGGAAAATGATAGAAAACTAAACTAAAGTTGAGAGAGTTATTCTCTCTCTTGATTCTACACTAGTGTAAGTTAAACTAAGATAAAGTGTGTTTAGTATAAGGTAGTTATCTAAGGTAAGTTATTTCAAAATATCTCAAAATATCTAAGGTGGTAAGGTGTGTTGGACAAGCTTAAGTGATTGGGACAAGCTGCCATCATTTCTAGGTGTCCCCGCGAGTTTGATCACTCTGGCTCGCGAGTTTATTCCCGCCGGTGTGAGGTCGCGGAGATTCGTGAAGAATTCCCACGAGTTTAGCCTTTCTGGTTCACGGGAACTTCTTCTCGGCATGAACTCGCGAAGATTCCATGGGTTCGGATGTGTTGTACATGGGAACAAAGCAGCTGGGAAGAGCTCCAAAAAACGTTCAAAAAATGGCTGGAAATAGTCGGGTCAAACTTCGGGTCCGGAACGAGTCAACGGGCTCACAGGTTGGGTCACGCAGGTCCACCGGGGAATTTGTAGTGATTGTTGAGTCAATTAACTTTTCTTTGTAGGTTTTTATTAATTTTTAGTCTTTTAGTTGTTTTTAGTCTTTTAGTTCTTTTTTACTTCTTTGGTAGTTTTTGTTTCTTTTGTTTCAGGATTCTATGGATTTCTTCATGGAATATCAAGGGTTGAGCTAGACCTGGCATGGTTCAGGTCCAGTTTTGGTTCCGGTTTCGGTTCATAACCGACGGTTCCGATTCTAAGGTTTGGTGGAACTGGAATCGGAATCGGAACCGGAACTAGTTTATACCGGTTCCGATTTTGGTTCCCATCAAACCGGCCGTTTTGAACCTTATTTCCTTTTTCTTTTTTTTTTATATTTTAAATTTATTTATTAATAATAAAACTCAATATGTCAAGTGTCAACCGTCCATCCAAGTTTCCAACCTAGATCAGTCCAAGAACTCAAGAAGAAGAAGAAAAAAAAATCAAAATCAGATGTTGTCATGGTGGTGATGCCGTGAACGTGATAATCGTGGATCGAAGAGATTTGGGGTGGATCGAAGAAGAAGAGGAGGAGATCGATCTCGATCGATCGAAGAGAAGAGGAGTAAGAGATAGAAGAAAAAGAAGGAGGAGGAGAAGAAGAAGAGGAGGAGATCGAAGAAGAGGAGGAGAAGAGGAAGAGATCGAAGTGGAAAAGAAGAAGAAGAAGAAGAAGAAGAAGAAGAAGAGGAGGAAAGAAGAAGAAGATGAGGAAAGAAGAAGAAGTCTGAAAGCTGTGGCTATGTATGAGTAGGTAGAAGGAGTTAGGTTAGGCTTGGTATTTATATTAAAAAGAAAATTAAAAAAAAAATATTTGGAACCGCTGGTTCGAACCGGAACCCGAACCGCCGATTCCATTCCGGTTCGAATCGTCCGGTTATGAAAACCTTGAAATCAGAATCGGAACCAGAATCGGCCTCCTCCGGTTTCGGTTTCGATTCCTGTTCTGGAACTAGAACCAGAAATCCAACCACTGGGAAAAACCACGGGCTGTATAGTGCGCCACACTCGAAACTCAAAATCACTAATTGAAATAAAGTTTACAACCTATGTAGACCTCGTCTAACACTCCGGTTTGTAACCCCTCACTTCTACCCAGCGGGCCTTTATTAGCAACCCTATTCCAATTTGCTTGAGGCCTAAGCACTCTTAGCCTCAAGACTTACTTCTCAATGAAGAGAAACAACCTATGTGAATATATATGAATATTCAAATAACAAACAAGGCTAGGTAACCTTAGATGCTTATCTAGGATGATGAGATAATCAATTTAAATCAACCATAGATATCAATTGCTAAATGACATGTCAAATAGCTTAGCTAATCAAGATTAATTAAAAACCTAATTAGCTATCACAATCATCACTAAATCATTTTCATCACAAATAATCTCTAACTTGTATCTAGCATATAATCAAAAGCATACAATCAAAAGCATACAAGTAATTAAAGAGATGTATTAATATGAAAAACACTAAAGTAATATGAAATTAGTGAAGAACATACCAAATAAGATGTGATGATTCAAAACCATGCATGGATCAATTCTATGAAGGCATAGAAGATCAAATATGAAATTTGATGCAAAAGGGATTTGATTTGAGTGTTTAAAGTTGAGTTCTTGATTTGATTTTTTCTCAAAAATCTCTCTTGAATGTTTAGGGTTCTAAGGTCTCAAAGAACTTAATCAGAGAATGAGAAAATAAGATATTTATAGACATCAAGAATTGGGCATGTGAAAAGACAATTTTGCCCTTGAAATGCACCGTTCGGCAGTTTCAATCGGTGGCCAGGCCGCCGATCACGACCGCCGAATTGAGCTCGTGAAGAACAGAGCATCAACGACGGTTTCATTCGGCGGTTTCGTGACCGCCGATCCAACCGCCGAATTAGATCGAGAGATTAAAATCGATCAGGTATGAACGGCGGTTTCAAACGGCGGTCGTGACCGCCGATCTTGACCGCATAATTGCTTCAGACCAATCTAGATTGAAACGGCGGTTTCATTCGGCGGCCAGGCCGCCGATCATAACCGCTGATCACCAACAATGGTGAAAACCAAGGAGAAGCCAAGGGCATTCTTTGTGGGCGGTCTTCGCTCGAAACCAAGCACTCATTAGTGCAAGCGCGGACGTTTCCGAACAATGTCGGGAAACGAATTATAAAGCACATATACACACAACAAGATATATCAACCAAAGTACTAGTGTGTAAAGTGACATGTGAAGAGTATGCATACAAATGCAAGTATGCTAAGTGTGTGTGTGCTTACTAAATCTCTTCAAAGAAAAATCAAGCACAAGAGATTATACCTTTGGCGTGCTTGTATCTTGAGGTCATGGAAGGGCCTTTGATCTTCAACCTTAAACACTTAGACTACCCTTACATTCAAAACCCCAACATGTGGTTTGACCACGAAATAAGCCAATCAACAAAACGGGAATCCTTACAATCTCCCCCTTTGGCTATTTCGTGACAAAACCACCACTCACATTGATTCCTCACAACAAAATAAACCTATGGGTCAATGAAGATTTTCTACAATACCAAGAGATATATAAAAAATAAAACTTGAAGTCTTCAATCTCTTGTAGAACAATCATTCCCTGAAACAAGGTTTCTAAACTTTCCAAAACAAGAAAAGGTGAGATGAATCAAGTGAGATTAAAACAAGCATTTGCATATATATAAAAAATCAAGCACAACATCATGCAATGTTTGTGTATGCAATGCTCCCCCTCAAAGGGTTACTCCCCCTCAATATATATTCTCCCCAATGTGCACCAATTGCTACAACAATTTGCACCTCCCCTTACCACATTCTACTCCCCCTTTTTGTCATGATATAGGTAAATGAGTAGTCCCCAACCGGGTCACTTAAGGCAAAGAGAGATAGTAGCATTCTAGTATATGCATAATCAATATAAGTCACTTTATGCAATCTTAATTAATCGGAGAGAAACGATGAGATTTATTAAATAAAATGTGTGAAACAAAATGCTTTGCATACAAGGCATATAGCATTCAAGTCCAAAATACCATGGTATTTGGCAAAGCAAATGACAAAGGTTTCTAATAGGAATTCAAACCAATTTCACATTGTCATGAGAGAAGCAAGGATATAGAAATTTCATTGATTTCAATTTAAGAACAACTATATCCAACTTTATAAGCTAAACATGTCATGAGCAACTTTGCACCCTATTTGATTTTTCCGGGAATGAAACCCGTATGATAGTAGACATGTTCAACCAATAAAGAAAGAGAGACATTTGGATTGTAAAATCCTTGAATGGATACAAGATCCTTTTTCATTTGAGTCTCATAAGCTTTTTCACACAAGTTTTTGCATTTAAGAACGCAATTATCAATTCATGCTTTTTCATTTGAGCATGTACATGAATTTCATGCTTTTCATAAGACATTAGCATGTTATAAAAGAATCATTATGTCATGGAGATAATCATAGGTCATTCAAATCATACTACCTACATACATCTCCTAGTCCAAAATGCATGTTTGAACATAAATATGACATGGATTGTAAACAAGCAAGATTCACACTTATTGAATTGAAAATATATATACATATGTGCAACCAAGCTTACTCAAGCAATCAACAAGGAAGCATAAGATTTTTCAAATTTTTTATTTTTTTTTTGCAAGTGACAAGAATGCAAAAATAGCTCTCTTTGCTTGAGTTCCCCATATGGGGTTAGTATCATCCTTCATTAATGAAAGGCATGAGGTCCTATGGACCTACCAAGTCCATTGGACATAGTTGAACCTATTTGAGACTTGTTAGTCTCGTAGCAGGCGAGTTCATTTTTCCTTATCCACATAGATATGACATTTTTCTTCTTAGTGGTCAAAGGTTGCATGTCATTCACTAACCTAGGATTATTGACAAAGGATTTCCTAGGCTCATGCAAGTGGGCTCTTCTTAGCCTCTTTTTCTCTATCATGCTATTAATCCTACAATGCTTAATGTACTTAAAGCACTTAGGCCTAATATGCCCATAAACACCACAATAATGACAAGTTGGTACAAAGTAAGAATTCATACCATATCCGTGTGAAGTCATTGGAGACTCATCATGCATTTGATGTCTCCTTTGGTGTTGAGCCGGTTCATGTCTTCTATGAGGTTGAACCGGAATGGGTTGCTCCTTAGATGAGGTAGCATGTTTTGCCTCTTTTCATAGTGAGTCATTTGTTGAGGAGAGTTGACTCGAGAGGCCCTAATCCGTTGAGCTTGGGGTTGTCTTGTTTTCACCACCTTCACTTGTGCATTTTTCAAACATTGTCCTAGTTCTAACTTCTTCCTAGGAGTTTGCACCGGTGACTCTTCTATCTTACCCAAACTCTTCACAAAGACGGTCTTCTTAGGAATAGAGCAATCCTTGCTCACTTCAAATCCAAGACCTCTTTTGTCACAAGGGCTTTTTCCTACACCATGTATGTTGTCAAGCTTCTTGGTGCTTGTGGTCATTCTAGTCAAAGACTCTTTGGCTTCAACAAGCTCTCTCTTCAAACCCTCTTCATTCCTCTTAGACAAAGCTAGCTCATCTTTTAGCTTGTCTTCTTCTACCATGGATCTTACCACTTCATCATTCAAGTAATCAACTTGTGTTGAAAGCCTAAGTAGTTCTTCCTTTAACCTTTGAATCTCTTTTTCATTCTTTAACTTAGAGCTTTCAAAACTTTCAAAGTTGTCCTTAAGATCCATCTTCTCCACTTGCTTCCTTAAGAGGTCATTGTATGTTGAAAGCTCTAGATTCTCTTCCTCTAGAATCCTTAGAAATCTATCTTTCTTCTTCATGGAGCTTTCAACATTGACTATAAAGTCATGCACATCCATATTCTCTACATTTCCATTTGTAGAGTTAGAAAAGGAGTCATCTCCACTAGTGTCATCTTCTAGACTCTCCTTATCTCCCATGGATCCAATTTCCTCATCAAAACCTTCACCTTGATCTCTTGAGTCAATAAGTGCCATATCCCAATGTGAAGCAACAACTATCTCTTCTAGAGCTACTTCTTCGACTTTCTCTTCTATGGGATCACTAGCAACGGAATTCTTACCAACAACTTCATCTTCTTCATTAGTGGCACCCAATGCCTTGAAGTTATTGATAAGCTTATCATCACTTTATGACTTATCTCCCTCTCCGGAGTCATCACTTTCACTCCAAGTGGCGACCATCATTTTTTCTTTCTTGTTCTTCAAATTCCCACAATCGGGTGAGATATGACCTATGCCGCCACACTCATAGCATTGGACCCCTTTCTCTTGCCTAGGCTCATGCTTCTTGAAGGGAGTCTTTTTCTTCAAGACTTGGCCTTTGGATCCAAAGCCACTCTTCTCAAACTTGACAAATTTCTTGAATCTTTGAAGCATCAAAATCATGTCTTCGTCCAAGTCACCTTTCTCCTCCTTCCCTACCTTAGAAGCACTCAAAGCAATCCCTTTTTGCTTCTTTGAAGGAGTGGAGCTAGGACCCTTCCTAGACTCGTAGGCGAGAAGTCTACCTATTACCTCGCTCGGCTTCATGTCCTTAAAATCACTGTTTTCTTCTAAAGCCGTCACCTTAGACTCGAACCTCTCGGGAAGCGATCTCATTATCTTTTGCTTGATCCTTCTATCCGAGTAAGGGTCACCAAGTTGATGACTTTGGTTGACAATGTCTATCAACCTAATCTCAAAGTCATTGAAGCACTCATTCTCATCCATCCTAAGTGTCTCGAATTGAGTTTAGAGGACTTGAAGTTTGGAGTCCTTCACTACTTCGGTTCCCTCGTGTGCAACCTCTAAGATATCCCATGCCTCCTTGGCTATCTTAGTGTTCTGAATCAGTTTGTACTAATTTTCGTCCACTGCACATATAAGGGCGTGCCATGCCTTTTGATTCCACTTGGACAACTCAAACTCGGGTTGTGTCCACTGTGCCTTAGGCTTGAGCACTTCTTCTCCTCCACCCGTGGGAGTCATCATAGGAGGTGAATATCCATCTTCAATGGCCATCCATGCCCTATCATGGATTTGACACACATATGCCTCCATCTTCCCTTTCCATTGGGAGTAATTTATGCCTGTGAGGAGGGGTGGCCTTGTGCTTGAAGCACCCTCATGGTTGCCACCGTATCTACTCATTGTATGTAATGAATGAATTCAAATGAATGCAAAATGTATGAATGAGCAAAAATCACACAAATGCAAAACACACCAAAAATGAGCTAGGATCACCTAAGTATATCTGGGAACCCGCTCTGATACCAATTGAAAAGAATACGGTGTGTTCTAAATATGTTATCTAGAGGGGTGGGTGAATAGATTTTAACGATTAATACCCAATTTTCGCATGCAAGTCAATTTTACGAAAATGCCCCTACTAGTCAAAAATACATACAAGTGTAATATAGTGCAGAATTTAAATAACACTTGATGTATACGTGGAAACCCAACCACTGGGAAAAACCACGGGCTGTATAGTGCGCCACACTCGAAACTCGAAATCACTAATTGAAATGAAGTTTACAACCTATGTAGACCTCGTCTAACACTCCGGTCTGTATGTTAGGATTATGCTCAATAGTAAGAGTGTAATGTTGTAATTAACAATCTTTTTCATATTAATAAAGTGATTTCTAGTTTAACAAATCGTATAGCATTTATAGTTTAATATTATAAGTGTCAAAGTAAATAATCATAAGGTCTAAAGATTATGAGAAAAGAAGAATTGTTCGTACATCTGGATATGTATGTGGTAGACACAATTCTTTAGTTAGTCTTGTTAAAGTTGTAGGCTTTATCTTGTTAAAGTTGTAGAATTCTTTTGCTAGCATTTGAGTGGGCTCAAATGAGATATGATGAGTCTAAAATCATCGGAGTGTCTTCGAGCGAAAGGATCTAGTGCACTGGGTGTATTGAACTGGATCACAATGAAATACTTTATCTATAACCGTCAATAGATAATAGTCTTTTCATTATCAGGACAATCGGAGAGTCTATCTTAATCCTGAGATAAATGATGGACTTATGGTTGCATTGAGTTATCAATGAGTATGATTATATCACATAGTCTATCCTCGATAGTTTGGTGATATTCATTTGTTAATTGATAGAGGACTTCATTTATAGATATGGACATCGTGGCTCCATTTATTAAATGAGAGTATAATATCATCATATGGATGTTTTGAGGTAATTGGATATTAAATCTAAACGTTGAGTTTTCGATAGTGTCTATTGAAAACATGGCTTCTAGACAAGTCAAAATATCCAAGTTCAAAACGTGGTCATATGAGTAAATATGGTAACTTGGAGAGTTGTACGCGGTCTATGAACTCTTGGCGATTACTGATATTAATCACGAGGATACACTATCTCCAACATGATTGTCTAGGGTATGAATGAGGAACATCTTCCTTTTCTATCTTTATTCAAGAGTTCAGTTTTAGCTCTTTAGTGGAATGAGTTAAAATTAATGGATCGGACCTAAGTGAATCATTTGTTGATTGTGATTGGGTTATGTCTATTGAAGCTTAAATTTAGATGGCCCGCTAAGATCCCCAATCCACACGGACTTGCATGGATCACTTGATATATTCTACCGGACCAATTTAAGGGTCCATCTAGAATTGCATTTAATATATTAAGAATATAATTTGCACATTATTTATGTAATGGGCTGCTCAATTATATTAATTATTAATGAAAGACATGTGGGCTTGTTTCTTTTAGTAAGAATGGGTCTGGTTCACATGTGGGCTTTTTTTTAAAGTCCAATGGATTAAATGAAATAAGAAAATAATATTTGGCCCAATTATTTTATATGGGGCGGCAAGGTTAAATTTTTAACCTAAGATATTATTTTGTTTTCATTGTTTTAATTAAATAAGAATTAATTAATTTAGTAATTAATTGTTTAATTAAGAAACAAATCTTTTCTGATTAGGAAATATGATTCCTAGTGTTATACTATTGTTGGTAGTATACTAAAAGTAAAAGACTTATTTGGTAAGAAAATAAATAATTAATTTTATTTATTTAATCAAATAAGGAGTCTTTTTATTTAGTCAAAATAAAAGAATAAAAGATCTATGAGTTGGATTAGGGTTTGAAGTCTTAAACTAAAATAGGAATTAGGGTGCAATACAAACTCTTTTGGGCTTGAGAATTGCGGCAACCCTATTAAAAAGAAGAGAAGAAAATTTGGCCACCTATATAAGTGCTCTTATAGAATTCGGCCACAACAAGTGTTCTTGATACAAATTTCTTCTTCTTCTTAATTCATAGAGAGATTATTTTATTCTACAAAAAACATAAAAGAGTGTTAGATTATTCTTTGATGGTATACTATTTGCTTATTCATCAATAAGCTTGTGTGTACGACATCGATCTAGGTTCACGCGAGTTTCGATCATTAGATTGAGAACTCAAAAGTGACCGGAATAATCTTAGTATTCTTTTGATTGTTTTTGTGACTAACAAAGAAAAGAAAAGTTTGTTTGCCCATTCACAAGTTTGCAATTCAAAGAAAAGGGAGACCACGCTCCTAGGTGATCCACGTTCGTGCTAGGATTGAAGATATTGCGGATTACCATCGACGTAAGTCAATCGGATCACGCGACAAAAGGTATTATTCTTTTGTTAGATAATATATATGTTTAATTAATTAAAGGGTTTAAGGTTCATAAAAAGGAAAAATTTTAAAAGTTACTAAATCAATTTTTAGTCTCGCTTCCACTGCGTGTACTACGACATTTTTCCCTACACTGTAACCCCTCACTTCTACCCAACGGGCCTTTATTAGCAACCCTATTCCAATTTACTTGAGGCCTAAGCACTCTTAGCCTCAAGACTTACTTCTCAATGAAGAGAAACAACCTATGTGAATATATATGAATATTCAAATAACAAACAAGGCTAGGTAACCTTAGATGCTTATCTAGGATGATGAGATAATCAATTTAAATCAACCATAGATATCAATTGCTAAATGACATGTCAAATAGCTTAGCTAATCAAGATTAATTAAAAACCTAATTAGCTATCACAATCAACACTCAATCATTTTCATCACAAATAATCTCTAACTTGTATCTAGCATATAATCAAAAGCATACAAGTAATTAAAGAGATGTATTAATATGAAAAACACTAAAGTAATATGAAATTAGTGAAGAACATACCAAATAAGATGTGATGATTCAAAACCATGCATGGATCAATTCTATGAAGGCATAGAAGATCATATATGAAATTTGATGCAAAAGGGATTTCATTTGAGTGTTTAAAGTTGAGTTCTTGATTTGATTTTTTCTCAAAAATCTCTCTTGAATGTTTAGGGTTCTAAGGTCTCAAAGAACTTAATCAGAGAATGAGAAAATAAGATATTTATAGACATCAAGAATTGGGCATGTGAAAAGACAATTTTGCCCTTGAAATGCACCGTTCGGCAGTTTCAATCGGTGGCCAGGCCGCCGATCACGACCGCCGAATTGAGCTCGTAAAGAACAGAGCATCGACGACGGTTTCATTCGGCGGTTTCGTGACCGCCGATCCAACCGCCGAATTAGACCGAGAGATTAAAATCGATCAGGTATGAACGGCAGTTTCAAATGGTGGTCGTGACTGCCGATCTTGACCGCATAATTGCTTCAGACCAATCTAGACTGAAACGGCGGTTTCATTCGGCGGCCAGGCCGCCGATCATAACCGCTGATCACCAACAATGGTGAAAACCAAGGAGAAGCCAAGGGCATTCTCTGTGGGCGGTCTTCGCGTGAAACCAAGCACTCATTAGTGCAAGCGTGGACGTTTCCGAACAATGTCGGGAAACGAATTATAAAGCACATATACACACAACAAGATAGATCAACCAAAGTGCTAGTGTGTAAAGTGACATGTGAAGAGTATGCATACAAAAGCAAGTATGCTAAGTGTGTGTGTGCTTACTAAATCTCTTCAAAGAAAAATTAAGCACAAGAGATTATACCTTTGGCGTGCTTGTATCTTGAGGTCATGGAAGGGCCTTTGATCTTCAACCTTAAACACTTAGACTACCCTTACATTCAAAACCCCAACATGTGGTTTGACCACGAAATAAGCCAATCAACAAAACGGGAATCCTTACAATCTCCCCCTTTGGCTATTTCGTGACAAAACCACCACTCACATTGATTCCTCACAACAAAATAAACCTATGGGTCAATGAAGATTTTCTACAATACAAAGAGATATATAAAAAATAAAACTTGAAGTCTTCAATCTCTTGTAGAACAATCATTCCCTGAAACAAGGTTTCTAAACTTTCCAAAACAAGAAAAGGTGAGATGAATCAAGTGAGATTAAAACAAGCATTTGCATATATATAAAAAATCAAGCACAAGAGATTATACCTTTGGCGTGCTTGTATCTTGAGGTCATGGAAGGGCCTTTGATCTTCAACCTTAAACACTTAGACTACCCTTACATTCAAAACCCCAACATGTGGTTTGACCACGAAATAAGCCAATCAACAAAACGGGAATCCTTACAGTTTGCCATAGAACATATGGATTGCTTGTGGATGCCTTAATTGACTTTGTGGACAAACTTTTAGAGATGATTTTAGGCAATGCATGTGAAAAACCACCAAATTGGCCTAAATACTTCCAATCCCTCTATGTGTGTGCTCCATTGCCCATTTGAATCCAAACACAATTAAGCTTTTCATTCATGAACCACATTAACATAAACCATATAGCCTATACACTAGCTTACCTTGTACCAAATGGTTTGCTAAGGCTTAGGGGTTGAATGTAAGCTTTGAGGTGTATTAAAATGTAAGGTGTGTACCTAGGCATGTATGTATGTGCAAACACATTAAATAGATGAAATGCAATGCTTGAAAAGAAAAGAAAAGAAAAGAAAAGCAAGAAAAGCAAGAAAAGAAAAGCATAGCAAAAGAAAGAAAAGAAAAGATGAATGAGGCACTAAGTGCCTAGATGAATTATATGGAATTAAATGAGCTACTCAACAAAAATTAAGAGTAGAAAAATGTACAAAGTAAAGTGTAAGTCTGGACGCCAAAGTGTGGAATATGCAAGTTGTAATGAGCAAAAATGTGCTTAATATAGAATGTATGCCTTAGTGTGACCTTCGGGTGTTTGCAATCAATTTTTCCCATTTATTGACTCACCATTCACCTTAGGCCCCATTACAACCAAATGAAAGACCTATTTGATCTTTAGGAATGTTCACTTTCGAAATTTTGGTTGATGCATGTTCTTTCCGGTTCATGGCTTTCAATTCCATTCATGAGACAAAATTTCAGAAATTGTGTTTTTAAAATGATCATGTGCAATTATATTTGATATCTTGAACATAAACTCATATTGCATATGAATTATGAGTGAAGCCTAGGAATTTGTGCAAAAATGAGAGAATCCGGTGAGGATTAGATATTGAGGCAAATTATATTCTTTTCCTAATGGCACTCTAGTCTTGAAGCTTGAGCATCTTGAATGTAGGATTGCGTTGCGTGCAATGTTTACTTAGAGTGGCATGACTTTAATCTTCATTTAGCATATCTTACATGTATATTTTTCCTAATGAGCACAACGTTGGTTAAATCTCTTCACTTTTGGTTTTACAAGTTGAATATTGACTTTTGAGCCCTTTACAAAAGATTCGGTGCTTTAATGTTGATTATTTGATTTTTAGACGCATGTCCATGTGTGCTTATGTTTGTTTTGCTCGAGGATGAGCAAAAGATAGTTTTAGGATTATGCTCAATAGCAAGAGTGTAATATTGTAATTGACAATCTTATCATATTAATAAAGTGATTTCTGGTTTAACAAATCTTATAGCATTTATAGTTTAATATTATAATTGTCAAAGTAAATAATCATAAGGTCAAAAGACTATGAGAAAAGAAGAATTGTTCGTACATCTGGATATGTATGAGGTAGACACAATTCTTTAGTTAGTCTTGAATAATGTTCACAACTTAAGTTAAAGGTTGGGCACCTTTATCTTGTTAAAGTTGTAGAATTCTTTTGCTAGCATTTGAGTGGGATCAAATGAGTTATGATGAGTCTGGGTCTTCAAGTAAAAGAATCTACTGCACTGGGTGCATTGAATAGGATCACAATGAAATACTTTATCTAGAACCGTCAGTAGATAAAAGTTTTTTCATTATCAGGACAATCAGAGAGTCTATCTTAATCCTGAGAAAAATGATGGACTTATGGTTGCAAGTGTTATCATTTGAGTTATCAATGAGTACAATTATATAGCATAGTCTATCCTCAATAGTTTGGTGGTATTCATTTGTTAATCGATAGAGGACTTCATTTATAGATATGGACATCGTGGCTCCATTTATTAAATGAGAGTAGAATATCATCATATGGATGTTTTGAGGTATTGGATATTGAATCTTAACGTTAAGTTTTCAATAGAGTCAATTGAAACATGGGTTCTAGACAAGTCAAAATATCCAAGTTCAAAATGTGGTCATATGAGTAAATATGGTAACTTGGAGAGCTATAGGCAGTCTATGAGCTCTTGGCGGTTACTGATATTCTTCACGAGGATACACCGTCTCCAATAAGATTGTCTAGGGTACGAATGAGAAATATTTACTTATTCTATCTTTATTTAAGAGTTTAATTTTAGCTCTTTAGTGGAATGAGTTAAAATTAATAGATCGGACCTAAGTCAATCATTTGTTGATTGTGATTAGGTTATGTCTATTGAAGCTTAAATTTAGATAGCCCGCCAAGATCCCTAATCCACACGGACTTGCATGGATCACTTGATATATTCTACCGGACCAATTTATGGGTCCATCTAGAATTGTATTTGTTAACCTAAAATTGTCACCGGGGTGCAATTTCAAATTAACGATATATGAAGGGCCCGAATCTATATCGATCTAAGCTAGCGGGATGTGCAGTATCCCGATACCCCGCTAGATCTTATGAATCTAATAAGAATAATGGGTGCAAGTAGTAGGATAAGAAGGATTCTGATATATGGTAGAAGGTGGACTGGCCTAGGGGGAAAAAGCATCACGTATGATCATATGCTGAAAAACCCCTAGGTAGTGTCCAGTGGAGAGAGATCCTTTATATATTTATCAATAAGGCGTGCTCCGGGGAGCTTACAAAAGTAGGAGAATAATACAATATAAGTGCTCCAAAGAGCTTACAATAATAGGCGGGCGTAGGCCCTTTCTCTAATCAATAGAAAACAAAAAGAAAAAGAAAGCCTTATTGGGGAAGAAGCAGCCGGTCTTTTCGGGAGAAGAAGGTCCCCCTTTTCTGTCGAATGTCATGTCATATATATAGGTTTTATTTCTTGATGTTCACTCCCCTAAATTCGGTTTAATGACCTAGCAATTCACGGGGTGTTCCGCGGCAATAGGCAAGAAGATCGTGGGATTAATTCCCTGGAATCAAGTGATTACTTTTAGAACTGAAACAGTTGACTCCACTTTTGAATGAGACTCTTGAATGGTGGGAACAAGGCAACTTCCTTGTTTACTTAAATGTTGTCGTATTCAATCTGTTATTGTAGCAAGATCTTTTTCTTCCTTGGTAATCTGACAGATGGTGCATTACGACCTCCCTTGTTGACGCCTTCTATGTTAGGTGGTTAGGAGGTGCTTAGAGGACGGGGTACCAGGTGCGGGGTACCGGGTACCAGGTGCGGGGTACCGGGTACCAGGTGCGGGATACCGGGTACCAAGTGCGGGGTACTGCGGGATACCGGATACCGGATACCGGGTACCAGGTGCGGGTACCGGGTGCTGCGGGATACCGGGTACCAGGTGCGGGATACCGGGTACCAGGTGCGGGGTACCGGGCATCAAGTGCGGGGTACCGGGTACCGGGTACTGCGGGATACTGTGGTAGCGAGATCCTTAAGACCCTGGGTTCATTCTTTCAACAATCAAATAACCTTGGCATGGATGGAAAATTCTTCTTTGGACCCCTCCCAAAAAAGGCGGTTAACAGTATTTAATATATTAAGAATATAATTTGCACATTATTTATTTAATGGGCTAATCAATTATATTAATATATTAATAAAAGGCATGTGGGCTTGTTTCTTTTAGTAAGAATAGGTCTGGTTCACATGTGGGCTTTTTAATTAAAGTCTAATGGATTAAATAAAATAAGAAAATAATATTAGGCCCATGTATATGGTGTGGGTGGCAAGACTAGAATAATAGTCTAAAATATTTTTTTATTTTATTGATTGACTAAATGGAAATTAATTAATTTATTAGTTAATCATTTAATTGAGAATCAAAATCTTTTTCTGATTAGGAAATATGTTTCCTAGAGTTATACTATTGGTAGTTGTATATTAAAGATAAAAGACTTATTTGGTAAGAAGATAAATAATAAGGTTTATTTATCTAATCAAATAAGGAAGTCTTTTAATAACTCATAATAGAATTAAACACTTATGAGTTGTATTAGGGTTATGATTCTAAGGTTGATAGAAATTAAGGAAAAGCACAAATCCTCTTTGGGAGAGAATTCGGCCAACCCTAAATCCTAATACAAGAAGAATTCGGCAACCCTAATAATAATACAAGAAGAATTCGGCCACCCTATATATTTGATAGGATAGCATTCGGCCACCAAGGCTTCTTCTCCTAGCTTGAGTGAATTATTTCTTTTGCTTAGAAAAATAATTGATACTCTAGACAAGTGTTTAATTTCGGCCAAGAGAGAAATAGAGAAAGAGAGTTCTAATTTCGATAGTGCACTTGTAAGCTTGAATATCAAAAAGCTTTGTGCACAACTTCGAATTAGGTTCATGCGAGTTTCAATATTAACGGTTGTTAAATTCAAAAGTGACCGAACATACTTTCTAGTTTCTTGGATTTTATTGTGACTAACTATCAGGAGGAGAGATTTTGTTTTCCATCCTTAGGTATGCAATTCAAAGAAAGGGAGACCACGCTCTTAGGTGATTCACGTTCGTGATAGGATTGGAAGATCTTGCGGATTACCATCGACGCAAAGTCAATCGGATCATGTTATATGTTTAATTAATTTAAGGGTTAAGGTTCATAATATGAAAAAAATTTAAATTATACTAAACTCGATTTTAGTCTCGCTTCCGCTGCGTGACCGTATTTTTTCATTACAATTGGTATCAAAGCCTGGTTGTACCCTTTAATTAATTAACGTATATATACGTGAATCTATTTCTTTTTATTGTGATTATGCATGTTTTAGAAAGAGATGGCACTCTAGGTATTCTCATATATAATTACATGTTGAATGTATGGATTTATATATGTTGTTCTAAAGTGAATTGTTGTTGCTTGGTTTTGGTCCTAGAATTTCAATGTATTTTTGTTTCGGAATTGTAACAAGAAGGGTGGCCTATTATCGTCACAAGTTCCTTCTTGGTGGTTGCTAAGTTTTATTTTATTTTATTTTACTATTGTAATAAAAATTCTGCAGTGGAAAATTGTATTAAAAATACTGCACTTTTATTGTTAAAAAAAATCTGTAGTAGGTTTAATTAAAAAAAAAAAAAAACTGTAGTATTTTATATGTATATATACTACTGTAATATTTTCAAGTATCGAAGATTTGAAGATTAGAAGATATGGAAACAACCAGAACGAAGTTGGGCTCGTGCGCACCATAACAACGAGCGTGCGTGCAATTTAGCACGCATCTGCGCTTGTTGTGGTATGGGCTGCGCACGGCAGCCCTTTGGATCTTATGGGCTGCGCACGGCAGCCCATTGTGATGCTGTGGAGTGTGCACGCCCATAGGAGGCAGCCAATGGGCGCGCGAGTGGACGATGGCCGCTTGAAGACTTGTTCGCTAAGGAAGGAGTTTTTGTATTCCAAACAAATGTAATTTATTTGTTTTTCTAGGATGGACCAAAATTGTGGCTATTTATTTTTTGTAAATATTACTGTTAACCCAAAATTGTCACCGGGGTGCAATTTAGAATTAACGGTATGTGATGGACCCAGATCAGATTAGACCTGTGCTAGTGGGATACTCTATACCCTGGTATCCCGCTGGATATCATGAATCCGATATTACGATGAATACAAGTAATGGGATGGACGAGTTTCTTTATATGGTGGATATATGAAAGCTGAAAAGTAGTTTATATGTATATATATGTGGATCTGAAAAACGATTCCTTACAACCCGGTATTTGAACTATCGGTATTGCAATATAGAAAATAAATCAGGCCTGAGGGAGACCGATCAAGATGGAGATTTTCGTGCTTGTCGATAAGTAGAAAAAGTAAATTAGGGTTTCGATCCCCTTTTCCTATGAACATATCATTAATATATAGGCCCGCTTTCTTGCTGAGCATTCCTAGAACCTCGGTCTAGGGTTTCAGTGAAACACGGGTCTTCATGTGGAGCCCGACAACTTCGTCGGGAAATTGATCCCAAAAGGCCTGGTGATTCCTTCTTTTCCAGTTTCCAAATGAGTTAATTCCTATTTAAAATAGGACACTAACTTGGCGGGGATGAATGCCACGTTGTAGCTTGAGTTTTTATCTCGAACGGTGACGTTTAATGTCTGTTTTTATATGTAGTCTACTCTTCGGGGTACCCCCCCTCCTGCTTCAGCGAGGTCGGTCTACTGGGATCCTGGTATATGTCTTGCCATGTGTACGTCATGCGTTTCGCTGGTTGGGGTACCCTGCATCTCTCACGCTTCTGATAAAAGCGATGTTCGCGGATATCGGGGTTTCAAGTAGCGGGGTACCAGGATACTCGAGTATCGGGGTATCTGGGGTAATTGGGCGCCAGGATCTGGTGATGATCGTGTCTCCGGGAATTCTGGACCTGACTTAGGTAGGTAAAAGTTCTAGCCTGTCGGCTAGCCGGCGGGGTACCCAGACATCTTTTCGCTTCTACTTGGGATCCCGGCTTTCTCCTGTAAGCTAGTGGAAAATTCTTTTTGATCCCTTCCAATTATGGCGGTTAACAGAAGTCCCCCCTGACTTGAACACCGGTGTCTTGCAGGGGTTGGAGTCAGGATTTCCTCGTCCACTCGAAGGATTTTCCCTATTATCCGCTCGTCTAGTCTCGTCCGGTTGGCCTCCATAATTGATGAGAGTATCTTTCTTGGATTTGATTGCATTTAATGCTCGTCCCACGCGTCAGATAACGTCTGTTTTCAAGTTTTAAATTGGCCATTTTTGGCGCGATTCCCTCGAAACTGTCATGATTCGTCTCCAACCCCGTCTCTTCCTCTACCTCGATATTAGCCCGTCTTTGCCTATAAATGTACTCTTCCTTCTCCCCTCACATGTTCACGTTTATTTAAACCTTTCAGAGCTTCTGTCTCTTCTTCTTTCTCTTCTAAGGATCCTCTTTGCTTTCCTTCTCTTACTCAAATGGCCTCACCTTCCAACAAAACAGCTCCTACATCGGTCCTTCCAGAAGATAGCATAGCGGTCTTGGCTAATCCTCCACCTTCTTCTCCGAATCTTCCTGATAGCATTGACGAGATGCTTGATACGGGGCGAACGGGATCAGGTGATGATTCCCCAACGTCTAAAGAGCCGAAACGAGGTCGGGACGTAGGCGACGTCGTCGACGATAGTACTCCGCTAAAACGCCATCGTTCTAGCTAGAATAAGAGAATCGGGTCGGGTTCTGGCACCGGGCCCGAAGATCCAGCCTGAATCGCTGATGAAGACGACGATGAGGCTAAAAACAAGGCAGATGAGGGGAATGCCCTTGATAGTAATTAAATACTCGAGGTGTGTTTATCAATATAAAGCTAGAGGGGGGGTGAATAGATTTTAACTATTATTACCCAATTTTCGCATGCAAGTCAATTTTACGAAAATGCCCCTACTAGTCAAAAATACATACAAGTGTAATATAGTGCGGAATTTAAATAACACTTGATGTATACGTGCAAACCCAACCACTGGGAAAAACCACGGGCTGTATAGTGCGCCACACTCAGAACTCGAAATCACGAATTGAAATGAAGTTTACAACCTATGTAGACCTCGTCTAACACTCCGGTCTGTAACCCCTCACTTCTACCCAGCGGGCCTTTATTAGCAACCCTATTCCAATTTGCTTGAGGCCTAAGCACTCTTAGCCTCAAGACTTACTTCTCTATGAAGAGAAACAACCCTATGTGAATATGTATGAATATTCAATTAATGCAATAAGAGCTAGGGTACTCTAAATGCTTATCTAGGATGATGATATATTCAATTTAAATCAACCCTAGATATCAATTGCTAAATGACATGTCAAATAGCATAGATAATCATAGATTATAAAAACCTAGATATCTATCAAAAACAACACTCAATTAATTCATCACAAATAATCTCTTTTCTTGTATTTAACATATGATCTAAAACATACAAGTAATTTAAAAGAGATGACTTGGTATTTAAAATACTACAATAAGATGAAATTAATCAAAATCTTACCAAGCAAGTTGTGATGATGCAAACCCATACATGGATGCACTCTATATAGACATAGGAGATGCAATATGAAATTTGATGCAAAAGGGGTTTGATTTGAGTGGTTAAAGTTGAGTTCTTGATATGATTTTCTCTCAAAATCTATCTTTGAAGATTAGGGTTCTTAAGAGTCAAAGAACTTAATCAGATAATGAGAAAGTGTGATATTTATAGACATCAAGAACAGGGCAAGTGAAAAGACAATTTTGCCCCTGAAACGCACCGTTCGGCGGTTTCAATCGGCGGCCAGGCCGCCGATGACGACCGCCGATGACGACCGCCGAATTGAGCTCGTGAAGAACAGAGCATTAACGGCGGTTTCATTCGGCGGTTTCGTGACCGCCGATCCAACCGCCGAATCAAACCCGAGAGATTAAAATCGATCAGGTATGAACGGCGGTCGTGACCGCCGATCTTGACCGCATAAGTGCTTCAGACCAATCTGGACTGAAACGGCGGTTTCATTCGGCGGCCAGGCCGCCGATCATAACCGCCGATCACCAACAATGGTGAAAACCAAGGAGAGGCCAAGGGCATTCTCCATAGGCGGTCTTCGCGCGAAACCAAGCACTAATTAGTGCAAGCGCGGACGTTTCCGAACAATGTCAGGAAACGAATTATAAGGCACATATACACACAACAAGATATATAAACCAAAGTGCTAGTGTGTAAAGTGACATGTGAAGAGATGCACATAAAAATAAGCAAGTATGCAATCATAGCAAGAATGCTAAGTGTGTGTGTGCTACTAAATCTCTTCAAAGAAAAACAAGCACAAGAGATTATACCTTTGGCGTGCTTGTATCTTGAGGTCATGGAAGGGCCTTTGATCTTCAACACTAAACACTTAGACTACCCTTACATTCAAAACCCCAACATGTGGTTTGACCACGAAATAAGCCAATCAACAAAACGGGAATTCTTACAATCTCCCCCTTTGGCTATTTCGTGACAAAACCACCACTCACATTGATTCCTCACAACAAAAATAAACCTATGGGTCAATGAAGATTTTCTACAATACAAAGAGATATATAAAAATAAAACTTGAACTCTTCAATCACTTGTAGAACAATCATTCCCTGAAACAAGGTTTCTAAACTTTCCAAAACAAGTAAAAGTGAGATGAATCAAGTGAGGACATAAACAAGCATTTGCATTTCTAAGAAATTAAACACAACATCATGCAATGTATGATGAATGCAATGCTCCCCCTCAAAGGGTTACTCCCCCTCAATGTATATTCTCCCCAATGTGCACCAATTGCTACAACAATTTGCACCTCCCCTTACCACATTCTACTCCCCCCTTTTTGTCATGATATAGTCAAAGGAGTAGTCCCCAACCGGGTCACTCAAGGCAAAGAGAGATAGTAGCATTCTAGTATATGCATAATCAATATAAGTCACTTTATGCAATCTCAATTAATCGGAGAGAAACGAGGAGATTTATTAGATAAAATGTGTGAAACAAAATGCTTTGCATACAAGACATATTGCATTCAAGTCCAAAATACCATGGTATTTGGCAAAGCAAATGACAAAGGTTTCTAATAGGAATTCAAACCAATTTCACCATTGTCATGAGAGAAGCAAGGATATAGAAATTTCATTGATTTCAATTTAAGAACAACTATATCCAACTTTATAAGCTAAACATGTCATGAGCAACTTTGCACCCTATTTGATTTTTCCGGGAATGAAACCCGTATGATAGTAGACATGTTCAACCAATAAAGAAAGAGAGACATTTGGATTGTAAAATCCTTGAATGGATACTAGATCCTTTTTCATTTGAGTCTCATTAGCTTTTTCACACAAGTTTTTTGCATTTAAGAACGCAATTATCAATTCATGCTTTTTCATTTGAGCATGTACATGAATTTCATGCTTTTCATAAGACATTAGCATGTTATTTAAGAATCATCATGTCATGGAGATAATCATAGGTCATTCAAATCATACTTCCTACATACATCTCCTAGTCCAAAATGCATGTTTGAACATAAATATGACATGGATTGTAAACAAGCAAGGTTCACACTTATTGAATTGAAAACATATATACATATGTGCAACCAAGCTTACTCAAGCAATCAACCAAGAAGCATAAGATTTTTCAAATTTTTTGCAAGTGACAAGAATGCAAAAATAGCTCTCTTTGCTTGAGTTCCCCATATGGGGTTAGTATCATCCTTCATTAATGAAGGGCATGAGGTCCTATGGACCTACCAAGTCCATTTGACTTGGTTGAACCTATTTGAGACTTGTTAGTCTCATAGCAAGCGGGTTCATTCTTATTACTCCACTTAGGTGACACTAAATCAATCCTAGTGGACAAAGGTTCTAGAGTACAAGATGAAAAAGGATCATGCACATGATTTTCTTCCTTTTTATGAAGCATCTTAGCTCTAGCCTTTTTCTTGTCAATCATGCTTTTAGCTCTACACATTTCAATATAATGCAAGCAACTTGGTCTAATATGACCAACAATACCACAAAAATGACAAGTGGGAATAAAGTTAGGAATCATACCATTCCCTTTAGCATGGATAGGAGCTTTCCCTTGTCGTTGTGGTTGTCTCGGTTGTTGGATAGGATCTCTCCTCTTTTGTTGAAAACCAAGACGAGGTTGCTTGCTTGTCTGAGCTTGCATGATTGAACTCTTCCCATTTTGTTTTTGAGTTTGAGGGAAGATAGTGTGAGGAGCCCTTTGGGTGTGAGCTTGAGCTTGACCTTTTGGTGCCTCAACCACTTGGGCACTTCTTGAACACTCTCCTAGGTCACTTTTCTTCCTAGGTTGTTGAGGAGGAGGGGACATATTGAAGTCCATGTCCATGGCACAGGATGTCTTGCTTGTGGAGGAGGCATCCGTGTCATCAATGTAGCCAAGACCTCTCTTGTCACTTGGCTTTCTTCCAACTCCCAACATGTAGTCAAGCATCTTGGTGCTTGAAGTCATCTTAGCCATTAAGACCTTAACTTCTTCAAGCTCTCTTTTTAGCTCTTCTTCTCTCCTCTTAGATAAGGCTAAGTCTTCTTTTAGCTTATCTTCATCCGCCATGGATCTCACCACTTCTTCACACAAGTGGTCTACTAGTGTTGAAAGCTCTAAATTCTCTTCTTTTAATCTTCTAATTTCTTCCTTGTTCCTCATCATCGAGCTCTCAACTTTGACTTTGTAGTCATTAAGATCCATACACTCCACACTTCCATTTGTGGAGTTAGATGGCAAATATTCAACACTTGTGTCATCTCCTCTAATCTCCATTTCACCAATGGAGTCATCTCCTTCATCAAGATCATCAAATTTTTCTCTTGATGAGGAAAGAGCCAAATCCCTATGAGTAGCTACACCAACTACTTCTATACCTTGTTCTTCTTGGGGATCACAAGGAAAAGCAACTTTGCCATCTTCTTCAACTTCTACACTCTTGGCTCCAAATTCCGTGTAGATGATGGCAAGTTCTTCATCACTTGAAGGATTTTCGTCATCTTCATATTTATCCCATAAGGTGGCCTTCGCCTTCCCTTTTCTTCTATCCTTCAAGTTTCCACACTCCGGGGAGAAATGCCCGAATCCTCCACATTCGTAGTACTGAATCCCCTCTCTTGAAGACACTCCTTGGTTTGGCTTGTTAATGAGTCCCATGTCTTCAATTGAGATACCCTCCTTCTTGTCATGCTTCGAAGTCTCCAAAGCAATTTTCTTCTTCTTCTTAGGAGGTGCGGTGGTCAACTTCTTCTTAGGAGGTGCGGTGGTCAACTTCTTTTTAGGAGGTGAGGTGGTTAAATTCACAAATCTCCTAAATCTCTCTAGTAAGAGAGGCATCTCCTCAATGGAGTCAATTTCTTCTCTCACAAAATCACTCATAGTGTTTGCGTTGAATGAATGCAAATGAGAAGAATGCAAAATGTATGAAGAAATCAAACAAACATACAAAATGCAAAAACACACCAACAATGAGCAAAGGATCACCTAAGTATATCTAGGAACCTGCTCTGATACCAATTGATAGTAATTAAATACTCGAGGTGTGTTTATCAATATAAAGCTAGAGGGGGGGTGAATAGATTTTAACTATTATTACCCAATTTTCGCATGCAAGTCAATTTTACGAAAATGCCCCTACTAGTCAAAAATACATACAAGTGTAATATAGTGCGGAATTTAAATAACACTTGATGTATACGTGGAAACCCAACCACTGGGAAAAACCACGGGCTGTATAGTGCGCCACACTCGGAACTCGAAATCACTAATTGAAATGAAGTTTACAACCTATGTAGACCTCGTCTAACACTCCGGTCTGTAACCCCTCACTTCTACCCAGCGGGCCTTTATTAGCAACCCTATTCCAATTTGCTTGAGGCCTAAGCACTCTTAGCCTCAAGACTTACTTCTCTATGAAGAGAAACAACCCTATGTGAATATGTATGAATATTCAATTAATGCAATAAGAGCTAGGGTACTCTAAATGCTTATCTAGGATGATGATATATTCAATTTAAATCAACCCTAGATATCAATTGCTAAATGACATGTCAAATAGCATAGATAATCATAGATTATAAAAACCTAGATATCTATCAAAAATAACACTCAATTAATTCATCACAAATAATCTCTTTTCTTGTATTTAACATATGATCTAAAACATACAAGTAATTTAAAAGAGATGGCTTGGTATTTAAAATACTACAATAAGATGAAATTAATCAAAATCTTACCAAGCAAGTTGTGATGATGCAAACCCATACATGGATGCACTCTATATAGACATAGGAGATGCAATATGAAATTTGATGTAAAAGGGGTTTGATTTGAGTGGTTAAAGTTGAGTTCTTGATATGATTTTCTCTCAAAATCTATCTTTGAAGATTAGGGTTCTTAAGAGTCAAAGAACTTAATAAGATAATGAGAAAGTGTGATATTTATAGACATCAAGAACAAGACAAGTGAAAAGACAATTTTGCCCCTGAAACGCACGGTTCGGCGGTTTCAATCGGCGGCCAGGCCGCCGATGACGACCGCCGAATTGAGCTCGTGAAGAACAGAGCATTAACGGCGGTTTCATTCGGCGGTTTCGTGACCGCCGATCCAACCGCCGATCCAACCGCCGAATCAAACCCGAGAGATTAAAATCGATCAGGTATGAACGGCGGTTTCGAACGGCGGTCGTGACTGCCGATCTTGACCGCATAAGTGCTTCAGACCAATCTGGACTGAAACGGCGGTTTCATTCGGCGGCCAGGCCGCCGATCATAACCGCCGATCACCAACAATGGTGAAAACCAAGGAGAAGCCAAGGGCATTCTCCATAGGCGGTCTTCGCGCGAAACCAAGCACTAATTAGTGCAAGCGCGGACGTTTCCGAACAATGTCGGGAAACGAATTATAAGGCACATATACACACAACAAGATATATCAACCAAAGTGCTAGTGTGTAAAGTGACATGTGAAGAGATGCACATAAAAATAAGCAAGTATGCAATCATAGCAAGAATGCTAAGTGTGTGTGTGCTACTAAATCTCTTCAAAGAAAAACAAGCACAAGAGATTATACCTTTGGCGTGCTTGTATCTTGAGGTCATGGAAGGGCCTTTGATCTTCAACACTAAACACTTAGACTACCCTTACATTCAAAACCCCAACATGTGGTTTGACCACGAAATAAGCCAATCAACAAAACGGGAATCCTTACAGCCCTGACTATTGGTCTAACTGGGGTTCACACAGGCCCATTGCCCTCCTTCCACAATGGCCGGATTGTCCCGGACTCCGTCTGTACATCCGAAACTCTCAACCGATTGAGAAAGACCTTTAGGATACCATATTACCTCTCGCTGTTTCTCCCTCATCGGGGTTATGACGTTTACACCCCCTCTGAAGGTAATTTGCTGATCCACGTAGCCGCCTTTGAATGTGGGGTCCGGCTTCCACTTCACCATTCCCTTCGCTGAGTACTTGTAGCTTTGGAACTAGCCCCACTCCAGATTTCTCCTGGGTTCTGGAAGAACTTGACGGGGTTCTTGGTGTTTTGGAGAGAGCAATGCGAGAGGGACAACATTCAGAGGGAAGTGGGCATTGACGAGATCCGCTATATCTACCAGGTAGCCAACCTATCACCCCGGGGTCAGTTCTATTTAAGACCCAGCAATAAAATGAAGTTCGTTGTACCCGGGGCAAATGTGAAATATAATTCCTCTTGGAAGGACGAATGGATAGTAGTCGAAGGGGAATGGGGCCGCTCAGTGCACATCGGAGGGACCGAATATCCTGTTCCTACCCAGTTCTCTCCTAAAGACAAATGGAGTTCAGAGGAGTTGTCTTCTGAATCCAGATGGATTCTAAAAAGGATCCAGGAGTGGGGTTATATTAACATGAAGTACCCCTCATGTGACTCCTTCGAAGGAGCCCGACTAGAAAGGTATCTGAGGATATCTGTCGCTGAACTGGGCGAGTGATCGTGCTTTGCCAAACATCCTTCCTCCATTCTCTCTTTCTATGTTAAATATTACATATTATCTTATGTATATATATATATATATATATATATATATATATATGCAGTTTCAGCAGTCCCTTCTCCAGCATCCCCTCCTACTGCTACGAGACTGCCAAACCCGGCTTCTCAAGCACCCCGCTCTCCCATTCCTTCTCCTCCTGGCGCTGGGCTTACCTCGGGGTCTTACCTATCGGCACCTTCATCTCCTCCTATCTTGGTGGAGTCCCCGCTTCGTTTCCCAGAACCTTATCTAACAAAAATTGTTGCTCGTCCCTCGCTTAGCGAGATGTTGGCGAGGGTAGCCAAGGTCAAAACTTCTCCAGTCCCCAAGGCGAAGCCACCTGCTAAGAGTGCTAAGCCTACAGTTGCAGCTACCCCTCCTTCTTCTCAGATTTCTTCCGTCATGCGTTCCACTAGGGCGGAGAAGGCTAAACCTGCCCGGGTGGACAAAGGAAAGGATTCCACCTCTAGAGCTCCCCCTGCTAGCCTCTCATCCGGATCAATGCCACAAGATAGCAGTCAAGATGATATTGTTTCCAAGTTCATCGCGGCGTTTCCTAGCGGGAGTCTGCAGTCAATGTCCTCTTTGCCTACGGAGATTTTGGCCACCAAGGGGGCTTCTCTGCTCGCCGAGGTATGATTTTGCTCCCTTCGAGTTGGTATAGTTGGTATCATATATAAATGCTCATGTATCTCATTTGACCATATATATTTTTTATAGGGCTTCAAGTTTGCCATAGCTATCGGGCAACAGGTGGCGACTTTGAAGGAGGCCAATTTGGCGCTTCAGGCCAATTTGGAAGAAGCCCGCGCTGATCTAGCCCGGTCTGAAGAAAACGTCACTGCCCTAGTCCAATCTATAACTGAGTCTGAATCCGAGAGGCAGGCTACTCCGGTGGAGTTGGAAAGGATGCAGCGTGCTTAAGAAATGGAGACTATCGTTTCCACCTGGAGTAAGGCTGAGAAGAAGTCCGTCAATGAGGAGATGGCGGTCCTTTTAGATGAGAACCGGTTCCTGCGGGGATCCGTGAAGCTCTTAGAATCCTGACTGGATTCTTCCTTCGCGGACGGATATTTTACTGCCTCCTACGAGGTTGCCAAGGCCTTCCCTCCTCCTTTCGACTTGATGACTCCTCTTGGCTGGGATCGGGACCACATTCTGGCTAAGGCTGCAGCCCTTTCAGATGTTGTCCTTGACTAAGGGGGTCCCTCGAAGGATGTCTCTGTCCCGGATCTAACTTCTCTCCCCCATACTGCCGGATCTGGAGAAAATGTTGAGGGGGAATCTTAGGATCCTTCTTTCATTCAGGAAGATGTTGAGCAGGCTTCTGTTCAACGTTTGAAGGTGGCGGGTTCTCCTGTAGTGACCAGCTCACTTGAAGAAAGGCAGGCAAATGGGGAACAGGCGGTGGAATTCCGGTAGGAAAAAAATGCAGGAGGGGGGAATGATATATGACTTTTTTTTTTTATCTGTATTTTTGTAACTGTTTGTAGCCTAAAAATTGGGGTGGGCACCTTACCTAAGTTAATGAACTCATTCCAATCTTACGATCATTCTCCTTTACCCTCTTAAAATGCTTGCTTGTTGAACTTATGCTTTGCCCTAGGATGGTGCTTGTATGTTTGAACGTGATCCAAGTAAAGCCTATCTTGATTCCTGTATAGTTTTGGCTTCAATCTTAACTTGCTGGTGGACAAAAGGTCTTTAGTTTGTCTTGAATACAATCTTTAGTTAATAATCTCTCTTAGCAGAAATCAGCTATCATGTCTGACTAGAAAATTTCTTCCCTTTTTTTTTTTTTTTTTTTTCTGCTGGAAATCCCGGTGATGGTTTTATCTTAGTCATCTATCAGGATGAAATGTCTGGCTCCCAAGTGTAATGGAAGAGTTCCCTGATGCCTAGAGCCATTTTCAACTCAAGCCTTTGATTGTAACAAGGAGAAATGGTAGTACGATGCAGAAAGATGTCGGGTACCCAGATGGAGTATCTTGGTTTTTTGTTGAACTGTCCTGGCAAGCATCTATGGCTATTTTGACACTAGGTTCATCCCGGATGGGGGGTATTCCCCATCCACCCATATAGGTTCTCCTGGTCTTTGACGAGGGCTACTTTGACACTAGGTTCATTCTAGAGGGGGGTATTCCCCGTCCAAGGCTTCAGGAGGCCCATATAGGTTCTCCTGGTCTTGATGAGATCGATCTTGGCGAGTGACTACACCCCTTATGCATTTGAGCACCAGGTCCTTCCTGGAGGAGGGTATTCCCCGACCAAGGCAACAGAAACGCCATATGGCTTTTCCTGGTCTCGAGGCGAAACGGGACGATGAAGACTTGCTTAGGCGAAATTAGGAACACTAAAATTGACTTTATTGATTTTCTCAAAAGCAAATACAAAGTAGAAAATGGTCGGGGTGTACACATCAGAAATACACCAACCGAGATAACATCCTTCTTCAAGTCTTAAGACTAAATCCCCCTAGAATGATCCTTTTTCCTGAGGTAACACAATGGGTACTCTTCTTTCTTTCCAAACTGTTCTGTGCTTTCCAGCTATGCCTCCCCGAGACCCGATTTGTGGATGACGCGGGCATATTGCCTTGTCAATGCTGCGGGGTTTCCAGATACTGCATAACATGTGCGGGTTGCCTGCTGGTCTCCCCTGACTTCTCCAACCTCGGTCCCAACTGGGAACTTTAGGACATTGTGATAAATGGACAAGACTCCCTTGATGCCTGATAAAAATGGTCTTCCCAAGATTACATTATAAGCGGATGGGGTGTCTACCACGATGAACTCAGTCATGATGTTCTGTTGGAGGGGGCCTTTTTCGACTATCACGGGCAAGATGTGTGTTCCTACTGGCATTACGGAGTCCCTTGTAAATCCGTATAGAGGTGTAGTGCAGCTGTTGTAACAGGGATTCTTCAGGTTGAGCTTCTCCAGTGCTCCTTTAAACAAAATGTCCACACTACTCCCAGTGTCTACAAGGATGCGGTGGACCCAACAATTAGCAATCTGAACCGTGATCACCATTGGATCGTCATGGGGTTGTACGGTGTCGTAGGCATCATCCTCGGTGAAAATGATCTGTGCGGACTGCGGGTATTCCCGTGATTCTCAAGATACCCGGAACACATCCTGGCCAGTGGCGAGTTTCAGGATCTTCCTAACATGATTCTTTCTTTAATTGTTGGATGTCCCAGCCAGAGTTGGTCCTCCACTGATGGTATGGACGACATGGATATGTTGCATCAAATCCTTTCCTTCGTCTTTCCTCCTTTCTTCTGCATCCCGCATCTTCTTCTGTACTTCCTTTCCCATTTTAATGATGTCCCGTACTTGTTGCAAGAATTCCGTTAAAAGTCCTCCTCTCACCAAACTCTCAATCTGGTTATGGAGGCTATAGCACTCAGATGTGTTGTGCCCGACATCCTCATGAAAGTCGCAATACTTGTAGCGATTTCTCTGATCAGCGAGGACTTTTATTGGATCAGGATTTCTGAGCAAGCCCTTATCGTGGATGGCTAGGTATATGGTTTCCCGAGAGGCATTCAGAGGAGTGTAATGGTTATACCAGTCTTCTTCCGTTGATATGCAGGCTACCTCTCTTAGTGGAGAAATTGCTCGGGGTGGAGTCCTTCTTGTAGGGAATCTTTCCCGGTATTAAGGAGGCGGTGGCCTATACGTCGATCAATTCGGAGGAGGGTTCTGGATTCTCCTCGTAGGTGCCGACTTAGGAGATTCCTTCTTAGACAGCTTAGGCGTTCGGGCTTCATCGTGTTCAACCTTAATTCGGAGCTGCTCATCTATATCCACCTGCTCCAACGCCCTATCATAGGCCTCCTGGTATGTCTCAGGAGGGTGCTTGGCAAACGATCGGAATAACCTACCAGCCCACAGGTTTCTTCTGAAGTTAGCGAGGGTTTCCTTCTCGGTGAATACTCCCATCTGGATCACTTCCTTGTGGAACTTTTTTGCGTAAGATCTCAGTGTCTCACCTCGTTCCTGGATCATATATTGCAGAAGGACGGGATCCTTAGGGCGAGGTTTGATTCCCTGGAATTGAGCACAAAAGTCGGTAGTGAGCTTTGTGAATGAATCTACACTTCCTGGGGGTAACTTTCTGAACCAAGTCTTGGCACAGTCGATCAATGTTGAAGGGAACATCCTGCACATAGCTGACCGGGTAGCGTTTTGGATTTTGTTAACCGCCAAAAATGGCGGGGACCAAAGAAGAATTTTCCACTGGTTTTGAGAGGGAATCCGGGGTATAAAATAGCGAAAGGGAAAGATGTCTGGGCCTCCCGCCTACGAGCAGACAGGCTAGAGTAAATGACCACTACCTACCCGGCCAAGTCTGGAATCTCCGCGAAAGCCAAAAGATGAATGGGGGCTTGGAAGATACGGCCATCGTGAGGTCCTAGTACCCAGCTGCCCTGAGTACCCCGATACCCGAGTATCTAGGCACCCCACTACTTGAAACCCCGACATCCGCGACCAGTGTTTTAAAAGAAGCACGAGAGATGCAGGGTACCCGGGTTACCCCCGATCAGCGAAACCTGTGACACGCACAGGGCAAGATATATACTGGGGTCCCAGTAAACCGACCCAGCAGAAGCGAGAGGCGGACATCCCGAAGAGTAACCTTGCGTAAATGCAAACACTAAACGCCACCGTTCAAGATAGAAGCACAAGATACAACGCGACATTTATTTCCACCATAAAAAGTCCCATTTCGAATAGGGTCAACTTGGTCGGTACCGAGAAAGAAGCAATCACCTAACCTTTCGGGATCGATATCCTGACGAATGCGTCGGACTCCAAAAAAGGGCCCGTGCACCACTAAAACCCTAGACCGAAGTTCTAGGAGTGCACTGCAAGAAAGGAGGCCTATATATATTGATGATATAATGATGGAAAGAGGAGGCAACCCTACGGCCACACTTTTACTACTTATCGACAAGCACGAAGAGTTCCATCGCCATTGGTTCCCCATATGCTTTACTTTTTCCTACTGCAATATTGTTAGTTCAAATACCAAGTTGTAAGATCCGGCTATGATTGAGATCTATATACATATATAAACAGCTTTTGTTTTATGCATCCATCTTATGAGAGATCATCCATCTTACTACTCACATCCACCATAATATCGAGTTCATGACACCCAGCGGGATACCAAACTATTAAGTATCTTGCTGGCCCTTATCAGATCCTGATCCGGATCCGTCACCTACAAACCCCCTATCACGCCTAACAGATTTTAAAGAACCTACGGGGTACCGGGGTATAGAGTATCCCGCTAGCCCAGATCCAATTAGATCCGGGCCCCTCACATTCCGTTAATTCTGAATTGCACCCCGGTGACAATTTTGGGTTAACAGATTTCCATCTGGTGGACAAAGCTCTCCATGTGACTCACAGGATCCTCCGATCCAGAATACTTCTCAGTGGGCATTTTAAACTTGGGGGGGAACTCGGCTTCTTGGCTTCTCGAATCCTCCTAGAAAATGGCCCGTTCATCTCCCCCAGAGGGTTCTTCCGAGTAGCCCGTTGCTTTCCTTTCTTCAATTCCTCGAGCTCCTTCGCCATCTTAGCCATCTGATCCTCAAGGCGTTTGGATCCGTTATGTCCGGATCGTGCCACCGAGTCTTCATTGCCCGAGGTTTCTGATTCTCCATCAAGCTCCTTACGCTCCCCTTCCCACTGATTGGTACCCTGCTGATCCCTCCTGGATCCAGTACTGCCACCAGTGTCAGGCCGGGGATTCGTTTTCCTTGCCGCCAGCCCTGTTGTTGACTGGGCCCTTCTTGGTGGGACATCGGTAGCTGATTTCGCCAATCGATGTCTAAGATCTTCGGGATGATTCTAGGTTGGTAAAGGCGGCCCGACTCTATCAAACACCGGTGCTCGGGTACTTGGTCCTGCTCCTTCTGCCAATCTGGGTGCTTCAAAGGGTATCCCTTGGGCGATCATCCAAAGGCGGACGCTCTCCACATAGGCAGCAGCTTGTCACTCTATGGCCTTCCGAGTTGCTTCTGGGACCGTGGGGTCCTGTGGTGCTGACCCGGGATTAGGCAGCGGGACTGATACCGGGATCTGACTTCTGGCTCCCTTGTTTTTCCATTGATTTCTCTGGGTGAAAGCGAGGGAATAGGGTCCTGAGTCCGTGGGCTGCCCTGGGAGGATCGGAGCCTCATCTGCTATCTTCTTCTGAGTTGAACTTGAAAGTTTGTTAATGGTGGGGGGTTGTTTCCACAGACGGCGCCAAAGTGTTAACCCAAAATTATCATCGGGGTGCAATTTAGAATTAACGGTATATGATGGACCCGGATCAGATTAGACCTGGGCTAGCGGGATACTCTATACCCTGGTATCCCACTGGTATCATGAATCCGATATTACGATGAATACAAGTAATGGGATGGACAAGTTTCTTATATGGTGGATATATGAAAGCTAAAAAGCAGTTTATATGTATATATATATATATGGATCTGAAATACAATTTCTTACAACCCGGTATTTGAACTATCAATATTGCAATATAGAAAAGAAATCAGGCCTTGAAACAAATTATAGCACGGTGTGTATAAAACTATCTAGAGGGGGGGTGAATAGATTTTAAGCTTTTTACCCAATTTTTCGTATTAGTCCAAATTACAAAATTACCCCTAAATAGATAAAGCAATAAATCAAGTATAAAATGCGGAAATTAAATAACACTTAATTTTTACGTGGAAACCCTCACGGGAAAAACCACGGGCTAGTAAGTAAGCCACACTCGAACCTCGAATCCACTAAATGTGTAAACGATTACAACCTAATCCCGGAAGTAATCACACACCTACCTAATCCCGGTATGAGTGAACCTAGTCCGATTACTTGCGAATTAAGCAACCTAATCCCGGTCACAACACAAGACTTAATTCTCTAAAAAGAGATTAACACCCTAAGTGAATATATGAATATTCAAATGCAACATAGAGCAAGGGAAACCCTATATGCTTATCTAAGATGATGAATATGCAATTAAAACACAAACCTAGATATTAAAGCTAAATGACATGTCAATTAGCATAGATAATCATAGATTAGAGAAACCTAGATATCTATCATAAAACAACATCAATCAAATCAACATAACAATCTCTATCTTGAATATTAGATAATAATCTAAGAACAATCAAGTACTAAAAGAGATGCCATAATAAATTAAACACTAATTATGTATGATAATAGTGAAAAACTTACCCAAGCAAGTGTGATGATCAAAACCCATGCAAGCAAGCATCCTAGATATGCTAGAGAATGCTAGATGAACTTGATGCAAAATGGATTTGTTTGAGTGTTTAATGAGCAAACTTGATTGCTTTCTCTCTTAAAATTCTCTCTTTTGAAAGTAGGGTTCTTGATAATCAAAGAGTCACATTCAGAACAAGAGAAAGTGATGTATTTATGGGCATGAAAAACAGAGCATGTGAAAAGACAAGTTTGCCCCTGAAACGCATTGATCGGCGGTTTCAATCGGCGGCCAGGCCGCTGTTCATAACTGCCGAATTGGCCCTAGAGGAACAGGGGACCAACGACGGTTTCATTCGGCGGTTTCGTGACCGCCGATCCAACCGCCGAATCAAACCTGAGATGAAAAATCAATCAGGTGTGAAAACGGCGGTTTCATGCGTGACCGCCGTTTCAACCGCCGAATTAGGCCGAGAGATAAAATCAATCAGGTCTTGAACGGCGGTCGAGACCGCCGATCCAACCACAGAATTGCTCCATACACTACTGGAAGCAAATGGCGGTTTCAGTCGGCGGCCAGGCCACCGATCATAACCGCCGATCACCAACAAAGGTGAAAACCAAGGAGAAGCCAAGGGCATTGTCCGTCGGCGGTCGTCGCGCTAAACCAAGCACAATCTAGTGCATGCGCGGACGTTTCTGAAAACTATCGGGAAACGAATTACAAGACAACATGACACAAATACACACAACAAAATATAACACATAAGTGCAAGTGTGAAATGTGACAAGTAAAGAGAATGCACACATATGCAATGTATGTTAAGTGAGTGTGTGCAACTAATCTCTTTAAAGAAAAGTAAGCACATAGAAATTTACCTTCAGTGCTTATCAATATGAGGTCTTCAAAGGGCTTCGAACAATAAACCCGATACCTAGGCTACCCTTACAAAGAACCCCAATATGTGGTTTGTTCACGAAATGAGCCAATCAACAAAAGGGAACCTTACAGGCCTGAAGGAAAACGATCAAGATGGAGCTTTTCGTGCCTGTGTATAAGTAGAAAAAGTAAATTAGGGTTTCGATCCCCTTTTCCTATGAACATATCATTAATATATAGGCCCGCTTTCTTGCTGAGCATTCCTAGAACCTCGGTTTAGGGTTTCAGTGATACACGTGTGTTCATGTGGAGCCCGACAACTTTGTCGTGAAATTGATCCCAAAAGGCATGGTGATTAATTCTTTTCCGGTTTCCAAATGAGTTGATTCCTATTTAAAATAGGACACTAACTTGGCGGGGATGAATGCGGCGTTGTAGCTTGAGTTTTTATCTCGAGCGGTGATGTTTAATGTCTGTTTTTATATGTAGTATACTCTTCGGGGTACCCCTCTCCTGCTTCAGCGAGGTAGGTCTACTGGGATCCTGGTATATGTCTTGCCATGTGTACGTCACGCGTTTTGCTTGTTGGGGTACCCTGCGTCTCTCACGCTTCTGATAAAAGCGATGTTCACGGATATCGGGGTTTCAAGTAGCGGGTTACCAGGATACTCAAGTATCGGGGTATCCGGGGTAATTGGGCGCCAGGATCTAGTGATGATCGTGTCTCTGGGAATTCTAGACCTGACCTGGGTAGGCAAAGGTTCTAGCCTGTCAGCTAGCCGGCGGGGTACCTAGACATCTTTTCGCTTCTACTTCGGATCCCGGCTTTCTCCTGTAAGCTAGTGAAAAATTCTTTTTTGATCCCTGCCAATTATGGCGGTTAACAATTACAATATTTGTTATTTTTTGATAACATGTCATATTTAATAGGAGTGCCACTCATATATCTCTTTTGGTATATGAACATGCATTGAATGATTTAGGTATTTAAATTGGTATCTAGATAACTTGGTAAATCATTCTATGGGATTTAATCACACGCCTTAAATAATTGAGTGGGAGAAGGTGTTTTGCAACACCTATGGCCTCCAAGGTTAGTTGAGCTTTATTATTTATTGGTAATCCCCCCAAGGGGGGTCCATGAATGGAATTTAGCAACATACTTCCTTACAAGGATAGACTAGACAATTGACTCAAACGAGATCTACTCCCCAAGGAGGGATTTTCGTGAGAGAAAATATTGAGAGTCGATATCTTGGTAACACACTCAATGTGATTTTATTGATATTCTCCCAAGAGTTCTTGTCAATAAAATCACAAGGTTAAAATTGAAAACCCTGGTTGTTATGGTAACAATTAGGTGGGACCTAGTCCAACTAGTAAATGGTACGTACTCCCTTTGAATTTTTATGATTGAGTTATTTATTTAAATCAAGATAAATATTCGAAAGTGCTTTATCATGATTATTTACTCATATATATTTTTGTTTTATTCAGAAATCATGACCCCATCACTTATGAACATCCTGAAAGATAACACTTTAACTGGAGATAATTATGTCACATGGAAAAGGAAAATTGGGTTGTTGCTGCAAAGTGAAAAACATAAGTTTGTTCTGACTACTCCTAAACCACCTGCTCCTAATAATGAATCTAATATAATGCAAAGATATGAGTATGAGCAGTGGAAGACTTCAGATGATATGGCCAAATGTTACATTATGGCTACTATCTCCTACGTGTTGCAACAGCAGCATGAAGGAATGGAGTCTGCTGCTGATATAATGATGTCTCTGGAGGAGATGTTTGCTATGAGGTCCAGGACGACTAAGAGAGAGGCAGTGACTGCTTTTATGAATCTTAGGATGAAACCTGGACAGGTTATGAAGGATCACATGATGAAAGTCATAGCACATCTCAACATTGCTGAACTAAATGGGGCTGAGATAGATGGTGAGACAAAAATTGACAAGGTTGTCAACTCACTATTAGATTCCTTTGATTAGTTCAAATTGGACTACACTTTGAACAAAAAGGAATACACCTTGCAAGGCCTGATGCAAAATGTTCGAAGCGCTGAAAAGATCCTTGTGAAAAGCAAAGGTCAAGAGATTCATATGGTTGGTAAAGTTGCTACTGTTAAGACCTGTCAGAAGGTCAAGAAACAACAGAAGAAAAACCAACTTGGGCCTACCAAGAAGGAGACCAAGAAAGTAACCAAGATCAAAGGGAAATGCTTCATTTGTGGTGGAAAGGGACATTGGAAAAGAAATTGCCCAAAGTCCTAGAATAAGAAGGAAGAAGGTAATGTTAATTATCTTGAAACATGTTTTCTGGCAGATTCTACAGATTCTTGGATCATAGACTCTGGAGCCACTAATCATGTTTGTTATTCCTTGCAAGGGTTCCAAGAAAGGAGAAGGCTGAAAAAGAATGAAATCAATTTGCGCTTGGGCAACAGAACGTTAGTGTCTGCAAGTGCAGTGGGAGATATTAGAGTTAACTTGGATTCTAGAAGGCATTTAGATTTAATAGACGTTTATTATGTACCTCAATTCAAGAGGAATTTAATTTCAGTTTCTTGTTTAAATAAATTTGGATATTCGGTTACTTTCAATAAAGTTTTTATTATTAGTAAGTGTAAGGATTCTCGTTGTTTTTAATTGGCTTATTTCGTGATCAAACCATATGTGGGGGTTCTTTGTAAGGGTAGCCTAAGTATCGGTCTTATTGTTCGAAGCCCTTTGAAGACCTCGTGTTGATAAGCACCGAAGGTAAATTTCTATGTGCTTACTTTGCTTTGAAGAGATTAGTTGCACACACACACTTAACATTCATTGCATATGTGTGCATTCTCTTCATTTGTCACATTTCACACTTGCACTTATTTATTATGTTTTGTTGTGTGTAAATTGTGTCATGTTGTTGTGTAATTCGTTTCCCGATAACTTTCGGAAACGTCCGTGCATGCACGAGAATGTTGCCCTTGGTTTAGCACAGGATCGCCTATGGAGAATGCCCTTGGCTTCTCCTTGGTTTTCACCTATTAGGTGATCGGCGGTTATGATCGGGGAGGCCGCCGAATGAAACCGCCGTTTCAGTCCAGATTGGTCTGAAGCATGTCTGCGGTTAAGATGGCGTCCGGACCGCCATTCGAAACCGCCGTTTCAAGACCTGATTGATTATCTCTCAGTCTAATTCGGCGGTGAAACGTCGGGAATTAAAACCGCCATTCGAAACCGCCGTTCATACCTGTGTTGATTTTGATCTCTCTGTTCTGTTTCGGCGGTTGAATGGCGCGTCACGAAAACCGCCGACTTGAACCGCCGTTTATGCTCTGTTCTTCACGAGCTCAATTCGGCGGTCATGAACGGCGGCCTGGCCGCCGAATGAAACCGCCGATCGGCGCGTTCTTTGAAACTTACTTAAACGACCTCACTTTGATTTGGCCCCTATATATATGCCACTTTGACTTTAGGTCAATTAAGAGAGGTGATATTCGGAATTCATACTTAGAATATTTTTCAAAGAGAGAAGAAAATTCCAAGAACTCAATTCTTGATTCTCAAAACACTTTTTCATGATCATCAATCATCATCTAGCATCATCTTAGATCATCTAGATGTCATCTAGCATGGATCTTCATCATACTTTGCTTGGTAAGCTTTTCACTAATATCTTACATGTTTTGTGTTTCTCTTATCTAGCAATCTCAATTAATTACTTGTTATTTTGTATTTTGGTATGCTTTAATACAATATTGAGATGAGTGGAGTGTAGTTTGAGAAGTTATATTGTGCTTGCATATTAGGTTTTGTGCTAATATTGATTAGCTAAACTAATTGACATGTCATTAGTTTTGATATCTCGGATTGTTCTAATTGCATATTAATCATCCTAGATAGCATATAGGGTTCCCTTGCTCTATGTTGCATTTTGGATATTCCATATATTCACTTAGGGTTGTATTCTCTTCATAGAGAAAGTAAGTCTTGTGTGTAG